>ML781330.1:659360-694966 GCA_009831015.1 Picea engelmannii
GGAAATGGAATATTCAATGCCATTATTCAAGAATGTGAAGTTGATGTTTTGGGATGATCCAGTTATATGTGCAATATATGTGAGAAATATAATTCCATCTCATGTTGTTGGGAACAAGACTCCTCATGAAATGTCGTATGGCTGCATTCAATTGGTGAGGCATCTCAGGGTCTTTAGTTCCACCTATTATGCCTTAATTTCTAAGAATCAAAGAAACAAACTTGGTGAAGGAGTCAAAAGTGCATTTTATTGGGGTATTCAAATACCACCAAGGCATATCATATTTACAATGAGGTAAACAAAAAGTTCATACTTTCAAGATATGTGGTTTTCTTGAATCCACTAAGAATGACAAGACTGTTGAGTGGTAGGTTGATCATCTGGATAGATTCATCCATCCAAACACATATCATGAATTTGATGATGAGATTCCAAATCTTGAAGGGCCAGTCTTTGGAATCTCCTTTTGAAGTGCCATCTCCCCCTCGTGAAGAATATTTGACCACTTCATCAAAATAGAGAGTTCAATTGGGTTATGTGATTGAGAGGATTAAAAGGATAAACCTTGATGGGAATGCAAGACCATCCCAATCAGTGGAGAAACCTGGACCATCACATAAAGGTTCAAAGCTACTCATAAAACACTTGAAAGTGTTCATCCTTATGAGGTTGGAAAGACAAGAACTAGAAGTTATAGAAGAAAAGACAGAGGTGATGTAGATAATTAAGATTCAATTGATATAAATGATATGGATGTTTCATATAAATTGTGAATTGAATTTATCTACTAAATCTAAACCAACCTCCTTTGAAGAAGTTGCTTCTCGTGATGAGTGGAAAGAAGCCATGCAGAAGGAGTATGATGCTCTCATCAAGAATGGGACGTGGAAGTTGGTGGATCCTCCATTTGGAAACAAACCAATTGGCTACAGGTGGGTCTACAAGAACAATTACAAATCAGATGGCTCACTTGAAAAGCATAAAGCAAGGCTCGTGGAAAAAGGATGTGCACAGAAAGAAGGAATAGAATATGAGGATACTTTTTCTCCCACAACAAAATGGGCTACCAATCATTTATTATTGCCTTTGGCAACATAGAATAGGTGTAAGATTCATCACATGGATGTGAAGACAACCTTCCTGAAAGGATATTTGAAAGAGAATGTCTACATGTCTCAACCAAAAGGATTTGTTCTAAAGGGTCATGAACATAAGGTATGCAAGCTCGTCAAGTCTTTGTATGGCCTAAAGCAAGCACCTCGCGCATGGTATGAAAATATAACTAAGCATGTTTTAAAGATCGATTTCAAGCATTTTAATCTTGATGATGCAACTTTGTTTGTCAAGAAAGTTGGAAAAATTGTTATGTGTCTTGTGGTGTATGTAGATGATCTTTGGATAACAAGGAACAATGAAGCATATGCTGCATCCATAAAGAAATAATTTAAGAAGGGTTTTGAGATGACAGACATGGGACATCTTCACTACTACTTGGGTATTGACATAACTTAGAATCCAAAGCATGTATTCATTTCCAAAAAGAAGTACATTGGATAATTTTTGAACAAATTTGGCATGGTTGATTGTAATCCTCTCTCAACTCCAATGGAGCAAAATCTAAAACTTACATCAAAAGAAGGGAAAGAATTTCAAGATGCAACTAAATATACACATCTTGTGGGGAGTCTTATCTACCTTAATACAACCAAACCAGATATTTCATTTGCAGTTGGGATTCTTTATAGGTTCATGCAAAAACCTCATGAAGGACATTAGTGTGTTTCAAAGAGAGTTCTAAGGTACTTGAAAGGAACTCAAGAGTTTGGGATCAAATACTCTAAGGTGGAAGACTTCAAACTAGTTGGACATACGAATTCATAATTTGATGGGGATAAGGAGAATGGAGTGTCTACTTCAGGATACCTCGTGAGTCTTGTATCAACAGTATCTCTTGGAGATCACAAAAACAATCTATTCCTGCAAATTCCACTACATAGGTAGAATATGTGGCTATTGTAGAAGGAATAAAGGAGATTGTGTGGCTCAGGAAGATATTAGATGATTTTCAAGAGAAACAAGTAAATGTTACTCCACTTTTTATTGACAACACTTCTACAATCAAGTTGGCCAGGAATCCAAGATTCTATGTCCGAACCAAGCACAACAACACAAAGTACCATTTTATTTGACATCATGTAGAGGTCAAGACCATTCGAATGATATATTGTTCCACAAGTGAGCAAATTGCAGACATCTTTCTTTTTGATAGAGACAAAAAATGTGTTTTCATTAAAAAGGGGGGCTACTTCATAACAATAACAATTACAAGCAAAATTTCCAGGAATGTTTGTATGGATATATAATTCTAGATTTACTAACAAAGATCTTGAGACATCCTCTAAACTAACCTTCCAGAGAATACTGCAAGTAATGTTTTTCACAAATTGTCCCAAAAGAAAAACTACTTGGAAATACATAGCGTATTAGGGAAAAACATAGGCATGGACCTCCTTTCCCTCAATAGAGAAGAGGGGCACCAACTCTTCAACTTCCATAGGGTCATGAGGTTGACCCCCTATTTCTTCCTCCCTTGAAATTTTTTTAATGGAGTTCGTTGAGTCGTGGTTGTTTGAAGACCAAGAGAGAGAGAGAGTCCATTTGTTGAGGTAGAATCATAGAATAAAATTGTTGGCATTCAACCTCGAGAGTATCAATTCATCACATATACACATGGAGCAATTCTAAGACACTGGACACACTTCTAGCTATGACTTGTTCCAGCTCTGTCATTTTCAAATTGATGCTTTGGAGAGCTTGGTTGTTTGCTTAACTAGCCTCCTCGTGCCTGTGAAGGGTCTTCTTTACATCTCTCCACTCTATGTCACCCATCTTATACATATAGATACCTTGCATAGAGAAAATAAGGGTTTCGAGCTGATAAAATTCCCTACTACAATTCCCAATACCGGCCTTAACCCACAAAATTTTAACCCCAATTCCAACTCCGCTAAAACTAAAAAGGAAGGATCTCTTTGGAAACATAAAACTTGAAATTTAGACAAAATGGGAACATGAACATGCAACTGAAGAACCTGAAGCTTTCCAGTCAGCTCCAAGGAGTTTGTTAGCATGGAGATATCCTGACAACCCACACACACCTCCTTATAAAGCTCGTTGAAATCACAAACCCCACTCTCAAGACCACCTTATGCCCCAAAAAAACACCTCACCAGAGCACCCAAACCAGACCCACGGGAGCAGGAGAACCCTCCTTTTCATCGAGAAAATTCCACTGCAACTCGCCTCCATCGTTTGAATAGTCCCACATTTCAACACACCTTCACACATATTGCATTCAATTTTACCTCGAGCCAACCAAATATTTAAGTGCTTGAGCGGCAAGGATCACTTGCCAAATCATCCCTGACATGTCCTGTCACAGCCTTACATTGAAAGAAATGAAAATTTTGGACCCCAACTTTTATTAAGGAACGGGGTTAACGGAGATTACCCCATTTTTTACGAACATCCCCAGATTTAAATGTGAGGTAACTTTATCCCGATGATCAGATAGGGTATTATGTAAACTTTAAAGTGAAAAAAGGATACCTTATCAAAGCTTGAGACCATGTCTTTTACCCTTGAGAGAAGAGAATTCAAAGCATTGCATCGTGTGTCAACATGGTTTATAATGGCTCTTATAACCAACATCAAGTCCCCCAGAACCACAAGATTATTGATTTTTGCTTCCTTCGTGATACATGGGCCTATCCATAATGAACAACCCTTGATAAGATTATTTGAGATATTTCCCAACCCCTAGACACAGTAAAACAACCTACTTTCTCAGAGATCATGGAGTCACCCCCCCTCCCATGCACTTGTCGCCCCTGGAAAATTGCAAACATCTTCACCAAAGCACTTGGGAGAGAAAAGTTTGAAAAGTTCAAAACGGTGCTTGGAATTACAAACACCCCTTCAAAATAAGGGGGCAAATTCATATACCTAATCCTTGGGATTGTGGTACTGTAAATATTTAATCTAGGAGAAAATGAAACCAAAGATAGGAACATCCATTTGACCCATGGGAAGATGAAACCGAAGGTCGTCTATTTGTATATACATTTGGCTGACTTTAATACAAAATTTAATGCGTGGATTTATTCAATCCCTAGCCTGTCATGCTTAATATTCATATTAACAATATAATCTATGATCTATGTACTTTATTATGAATCAAGTTGATGGTGATTCTAATAAATGTACTAAAGACCAATCAAATAGAAGTGGATTAGAAGGTCTCAAACTTTTATAGTTAGAAATTAGATGTATATTTGTGTATGGAAAGCAACATAGCTTAAATGTGTTTTTGTTAATTTATTTAGCGAGGGTGTCAAGACCATATGGAAATCATGCAACTTCTTATAGGTTCATTTGAATCTTTCTTTTGGAAATAGAGTTTCTTTTTTTAAAGTAAAAAACTATATTAATATTTACAGTCTATACAAACTAGAAAGCATCAAGTTCTTGGACCTGAAACACCATGATAGTCTTCCTGGTTCATAAATAAAAAAGACCTACCCCAAAGGGGAAACCATCTATTCCATGTTTGTCACTATTTCATTTATAAACTATATGATAGAACTAAAAATATTAGAATGGCTATAGCCATATCTGGAAACTAGAAAAACATAGGAAAAACTGAATTCACCGGAAGAAAACAATCTAAAAATTCTTAGGAACCTGAGGTTCCATTGCAGAGGACTTGTCAGGACCCACAACAGCATCAGAAACACCACCATGTGGACCAGTAGTCGCATCTCTAAAACCAGCGGTCCCAACTCCATGACTAGTAACGGGTGGTTGGAAAACGCCTCCATGTTTGCATGCCAACCAAGTTATGAATTTGGACATATATTACATCTGTATATGTAGCATCTCCATTCGGCCTTTGAGATGATGAAAAATATTCATCTTTGGGTAGCATGTCGAGAGAATCCATCATCTTGACATGTCAGTAAATTTCAAGGGTATGGAAAAACTTAGAGTTTCGGGTTCAGGTTCATCCTAGATCTGGGATGACCTTTCCCACTTGAAAATCGACCTCTAAGTCTTTCTTAAATTCACAGACTAAGCGAACCTCATATTCCAGGGCTGACATGGCCACTTTATCGTCTTCAGGCACATGGGTTTCATATTGATCAACAACGTCTATTGTTGTTTTTTTTTGCACGATATGGATCGGACCGAGAAGTTCCAGCACTCGAAGAGCAAGGCTTGCGGCTGCGAGGAGACATTAGAAGGGAGGATGAAGCAGAGGGAGTTACAGGCCAGTAAGAAGAGGAAATATAAACACGAAGAAACAAATGTAGCAGAGCCAGAAAACCAAAATGAGAGTTGCATTTGAAGATCAAAGGCTCCTTTAAGTGCCAAATAAACTTACAGAGAATCACATCATCCTCATGGCGGATTATGATGAGTGTTCTCACGGATATGAGTTCCTCAATGCGCAGACGATCAGTCATGATGAAACTAGGCGTCAAATATTGCAATGGAGATTTCATCGGCATGATTATCATATTAATGCAAACCCTATTGAGAGACAGAGTGATCTCCTTCCGCCTCATGCGAATGGTCGAAAGTTTCATGGCTAGCTCGGACACATTCAATTCCATAACGAGGTTGGGTATTGTCAAGTCTAGAACCTGTTGAGGCTGGTCGAGGTGATAGCTCAAGAATGAGGGTGGAGGTGACCTTCCAATTGCTAGGATGCGATGAGACCTTCCAATTTCTAGGATGCAACAGGTGGACTTCCCCTGCACTCCAGTCATGCTCCACACAATCCCCCACCGAGGTTTGTTCTTGAATTCTAGTAGACACCCCATCCAGGGTTTTGGAAATAGAGCTTGACCTTGTCAACTAATTTGAAATTATGTAGAATGCATCATTTGAATCTTTCTTTCATGATATAAAATTAGACCATGTTTCCTAATATTGAACAACATAGATCATAAAGTTAACCATTTCGTTTTTTGTACTTTATGCATTGATATCCTACACTTTGTGATGAACATTCTATACTTATTTTATGAAATTCACAACTTTGCTTGCTTCATTCTATGACACAAATGCTTACGTAGGGAGGTGGAAAACCAGAGACACAAAGAGGAGGTGAAGTTTGGGTTAATCGCATAGGGGGTACTAGGTAATTTTCACCTTCTTTCCTTAAAGCTAACTTTGTCATTTTCTATTGCAACTAGATCTCTAGTTCTACACTATTGGGATAATTTCTAATGGTGCTTATCATGACCAATTTATAGATTTGTGTGTGGGGTACATGCTTGCAATGCATGTGCCTTGGGGGTGCATGGCTTGGCATGAGAGGAGTTGAAATGTTTCCATATCCTTGTCCTATAGTGTAGTTGGTGTCCAATGTTTTTGTTGGTGGTGTCTTGTCATTCAATCATCGTTTTGCTTGATTAATAATGTGACTCATGGTAGGGTTTCGACGGTAGATGGTTGTCACTTAAAAAGAAGGGTGCCTTTAACATGTGTATTGGAAAGTGTGGAGAATTTTGAAGAACTTGACAACTCACCTACCCATGGAATCAAGACTAGTTGTGGAGTTGTGCTTATTTCTTATGTTGGCTTGATGATGTACCCTAGATTGATTTTTGTTGCTACTTCATGATACATACAGGGTTCATGTGTGGTATGGCAATAAGATCAATTGGTTCTCCTCCTCCATCAAATTTTCGAGATGTTGGCTCTAATTGGTTTGACACTCATATGTGTTTCCCCCTTGCATGTTACCAAGGTTTTGTAAAGGGTGGAGATTTATAATGTAGCCTTGGGAGTGTACCTTCACCACACATTTTATCGATAGCTCATTGTTGTGCCAAGCACTATAACCCTCCATTTTCCTTGTAATCCATTTGTAAATTTATTTCAAGAAATGGAGCCCCTTACATTTTTTACATTGATAAGCTCTTCCAACAGTTTCTTTAATTAGCTCTCAAGCTCATCCTTAAAATTTCACTTCCCTCAATTTACATTTCTCAAAAATAAAACACTTACAAATTCTTTCGAGACAAGTCTTTAATTTCCGACAAAGTTAATCGTAACTCCTTTGATGTACATCAGAGGAGTTACCTTCAAATCATATGATTCACATCATAGGATTTCCTCCCAACTCCGTTGATAAGATTTAGTTATTTCTTACTCTTCCCTCCAACAAGATTTCCCATCGCCCAAGTTATTTCTAACTCCTTTGATTCACATCGTAGGAGTTAGTGTCAACTCTTATGATTTCATCGGAGGAGTTGTCTCCATTCACTTCGAAAGAACCGGCACACTTCATGCTAAGTTATTTAATGTACATTGGAGGACTTAGCCTCAACTTCGTCGATTTTTTAATGCGAACACCTACCATCATTTATGGCGCAAATTCACTCAAGGCCGATAAGAAGGCGCTCACTCTCGTCGATTCCTTATCTCATCCAACACCATAAGAACGAGATTATTTTCAAGCACCAAGTGGAAGGAGCATGACCCATACAATACTCATCTCTCTCCACATGTCCACAAACTATGGGTAGGATCTTGATCCCTCTCTCAGTTTATTTTCCTATCTAGGGTTAGGGATTTCCCGCGCTAGAGTTAAGTTTATTACCATTTTATCTGTTTATTGTCCTCGAAGCCCTGTTTTCTCCCAATAACCATGATGACAACCTTTTTCGTCCCTGCCTCTATTATGACTTCACACTGTTACACTATCAAGTCATTAAAATTGTTACGGCCCCCTCTAAGTTAAACCATCGCCAAAAACCACCAGTGACATTCTCACGTCTTGACCCTAAACCTTTCTCTCAAGCTTTCGTGTCTTACCCAAAAAGAACGTTGATGATGTTGGTAGGGTCATTTTCCCCCCCTTTCCCCAAACAAAATATTTTCAATACAAACTTGGGTTAAATCTCGCATTTAAACATGGAACTGTTGACAGGGTTACCTCTAGCCTCATCGATTGATCGTGGGGAAGTCGACCACAATTTATTCAATTTTCCAAGTCTTATCGGGTCTTTTCTCGCTAACTCCTCTTATGCATCAGAGTAGTTTGTATTAACTCCTATGATGCATCAGAGGAGTTCGTATTAACTCCTCTGATGCATCGAAGGAGTCATAACTAACTTCGTCGATTAACCTTCACCGATGACTTTCTCGTCAACCTTCCCTATGTGTATCGAAGGCTTTGTATTCAAGTTTTTCGGTGACTATCGAAGTTTTTCAGGACAACTTCACCAAAAGCCATGGAAGCATTTTTTACCAACTCCGTCGATGGAATTTAGAGCACTTATTATCAACTTCTTTGATTTGCATCGGAAAATTTGACATTAATCCCTCTTATTTGACACTCTAATCATATTTTGAGACATTTCCCTCTCTGAATTCTATCAAATCATTCACCATGCCTACTATTACGCTTTTGGATTTGGATGATGACCTTCCACCCAGTATAAGCTCGAGTGAATCATCGGGTACTTGAATAGAATAGATAAGTATTGATGTCATTTATAACTTTGTGTTCATACTAATCCTATGTTTTCTTGACAGGTTCAGACATGTCTCCCAAGAAAAGGGTAACAAGTAAAGCGCCCCAAACACCAAGGCCTCTGCCAGCAGACGACAAGATGATGAACCAATAGTGGTTGGAGCTATATATGATGACACCTTTCGACTTCTAGAAAAGGAAGGAGAAACACTCAAATGGGGAAATGTATACCAAAGGTTCAAAAAGAAAATTTTCTCCACTGACGCCGAGGATCACAATCAATTACAAATATTCAAGAACATCAGAAAATCTGGAATATTCAGGGTAGCAGCTCACGCAATTGTACTCCCTTGTGGGGATGCCATCACCTGGATCCTAAAAAATATAGAATTGAAAGACAGATACATCTATAACGCCAGGAAATAACCCATAGCATCATTCCGGCCGAAATACCTAGAAAAATACTATCACATTGGGAAGGGGATTAAAAATTTGGACAAGAAAACCCTCTATGAGTTTGAATATACACCCAAATATCTATTCCCCAAATGGTACAAGGAAGAGAAGCAGTTCAAGCAGAGAGCCAAGGGAGGGTACCCCACGAGCGCTTTAAGGAAGCCTTATCAATATATGGTGGCCATGATGTGCAGGTTATACAGAGAGATGGATGCTTCTTAGTTCCCCTTGTCTTACATGCCGCTAATTTATTACTACGCAGATGAAGGATTGTCGTTCAATTAGGATGACATCTTGTCAACCAACCTGATAGTCTACATAACTGCGGTGGTGGAAGCTCAACGGGGAAATTTTGCAAGTTTCCACGTGTCTTGAATTCTTGGTCATAGTAGAATAAAATTATATTGATCGTCAAAAAATCCTAGCGACGGTTCAGCTCTGGTTCTAATGGAGTCGATGGTGGCACAGGAACGTGATGCTTCTGGTTCAACACTCCTCCATTTTCATGCCCTTTGGTAAGGCATATGGTTGAAAACACTATCTAGGAGGATCGATAGGTATGTTTGGTATTACTAATAACTCCTCGCGTGCATTGGTAATCGATATTGGATGACGACATCAGTCTTTCATCCTCGTTTTTTGATCCCTTTCTTCCCTTCCATGCATCATTATCAGAAGGTGTTAACTGTTGTCAGTTTCGGGTGATCTAGATTTATGTTACTCCTCCATTGTTGGTACAATGTTTTTTAATGGATGAGGAATTAGACTATGGGTATGAAGACCTGGCCATGTAGGAAATTTTTTTCCTGGATGGCGAATTCATTAGATTTCAGTGTTTAAAGAAAGCCTCTGACATGGTGAATCTTGATTCGTTGGATCGTCTTTCTCCACCAAATATCGTGGGTCAATTGTTTCGAGGCTCAACACTCTTAAGTTTTGGTGGCCATGCATCAAACTCTCACAAGAGTTATATTCAAGGGGGAGGCCCTAATAAGTAAAAGGTGATGTATTTTTCGGGTTACATTGACGATCCAGAGTTGCATGCAGATTTCCCTTTGAGGAAGGATGGTAGTGGAAACGGTAGCAGTTTCAGAGAAGGCATAAGGTCGCTTACATTACAAAAATAAAGGGAAGTGTTGGAAGGTTCACATGGAGAGAAGATGTATGATGGTGGGGGATGATTTAGGAATTGAAGTCATTTCCAGAATGACAGCCAAAATTATTGTTGGTCGATTCTGCAGGAAAGTTGTATTTCCTCATACGCTTCAGAATTGGCTGGAGGAAAATTGGAAGTATGTGCTTGGCTATGTTCCGATGTACCACACTCTTTCTCAAGGGTGGATTAACATTGAGTTTAAATTGCATGCAAATATGATGAGTATTTTTAGCACACCATGGGGATGGGGACCTTCAGGTCTAGTGTTAAAAGAATGGTCAATCTCCTTCGACCCGACACAATATATCCTTTCTCCTATAAAAATTTGGGCCATTCTTCCTAATCTTCCTATGGTTTTCTGGAGTGAAGAAATTTTGACGGCAATTGGTAACAACATCGAAAGGTTCATGGGATTGGAACCTGGTTGGGACACAAACGTAGATCGACATTGCGCATAGATTCAGATTGAAGTCGATCTTCATGAGGGTATTCATGACGATATTGATTTGGTCTATGGATATTTCTTAATACGTCATATGATTGACTACTAGAAAATTCCTTTCCGGTGCTATGGTTGTCATGTTGTGGGACATCTCAAGGCTCATTGCAGAAGAACTCCAGTGCATTTTCCCCATTTCTCCAAAGTTTGGAAAAGGAAAAGAGAGTTGGTTACTTTGGATTTATTGTCTGAGGAGGCAGATGGAAATGTGTATGGGGAGGAAAATAAACTTTCATGTCTCAGCAGCTCGAACGACATTTCTCCAAAGTCCAAGTCACAGGAAGTTTCTGGTAAGGTTCCTATCCCTTCTATCCCTATCAACACTTTATCTAATAATGTGCTCTCCTTTGATAAGAAGGCTAAAGAGTCACAATTTTCATCCTCCCCCTTTACTTCACCTGAGAATCTAGCTTATGCAGATCGACGTATTGAGTCATTTTTCCATTCTGATTTTCTCGAAAAATTTGGTCCCTCTGTGGAAGGAAAAATCCATCGTGTAGAGGTTTCTCTCTAGAAGTATCCCCATCATGTCTTGGTCATTTCTTCTACCCCCTATGCCTCTAGTCAATATTCGGGTACCAAATCTGATTATCCGTTGCGTTGAAAAGTTAAGCTAGTCCATGTGGGGACGAAGTGGGCGGGTAGCATTGGATCTGGTTTTGAAGGGACATGCAGGTAGGAAATCTAAATTTTTCTTAGCACAATAACATGCAACAAAAGAAGTGAGGTGTGGAAAGCAATCAATGATCATTGGGGCCCTTAGAGCGGGGAAAGCCTAACCCAGGGTTACCCAATGAAAGTTTTATCCTTCAATGCCCGGGGGTTAGGGGGCACCCCAAAACTGCTAGCCCTCAAACATCTTTGTGATGTGGTTAATCCTAACATGATTATGGTTCAAGAGATTATGTGCAGTTGCGCTAGAGCCAAGGAGTTTTTTAATTCCTAGTTAAGGGGATGGTCCTTTTTCTTGTGTGATGTGAATGGCTTGTTTGGAGGTCTTTTGACAATTGTTTGGCCTACTTTTAAGGTGCACAAGTAGGATGTGTTACCTTCTTGTATTGTTGTCCAAGTTTCTGACGGTTGGCTCAACTCTTCCTTCAAAATTTGTAATGTATATGGGTCATATGTCAACAAAAGACCCTTTTGGGCATATTTAAGTTCATATTTATCTCTTTATGTTGAAGACATCATCCCAAGGGGGATTTAAATTTCACATTGGCACTTGCTGAAGTTTCAGCCAAAAATCCACGTCAAGACCCACTTTAATCTTTTTTTCTCACTGGATGGAATCTCATAATTTAATTGACATGGTTCCAAGGAAGCTACCACACACTTGGAAAAATGGGAGGAAAGACGATGGAACGGTAGAAAAACGTTTAGATCATTTTTTTTTTTCTGAAAGGTTTTTGGAGAACAAGTGGGATATATCCTCGAGGTTGGAAGTTGGATGATTATTTGATCATTTGCCAATTGAATTGGAAATTTCCAAAATCGGAACGTCTAAAAAGTTCCCAATGAAATTCACTAAAGATTGGTTAATGGAAGATGACTACAAAACATTAGTTCACGACACATGGGTTTGACTTGTGGAGGATGTGGGGAGGCCTTATTTATATCAGTTGGCAGAGAACATTGGGAAAGTCGAGAAATAAACTATTGGATGGGGAAAAGAGTATCTTAAAAAGAAAACAAGAGAGATAGTTGAAGTCAAAGCTAAGCTAGGTAGATTGTTGATTGACAGGGAAGTTGGTTCCCCAAGAAGGAGACAATAATACAAAATTTTCCATAAATTCGACAACATCTGTCATGCCTCGAACTCCATATGGGAAATAAAGGATGTGGATGGTAAAAAGTTGTCAAGTCAAGAAAATATAGCAAAGGAAGGTAAAGTATGCTTCCAAAAACTTTTCCAAGAACTAGTCGGCTGCCCTATTGCCCAAATTATGAGGTTCATATCTCTATTTTCTTCTCATTTTTCTTTAGAAATGAACAACATCGTGAAAGAAGAAATCTCGGAGAAAGATTTACATCAAACTCTTACATATTTCCAAAGATGCAAGTGTCCGGGTCCTCACAGTTTAATAGTCGAATTTTACTTGGGATTTTTCGACTTATTTAAGATGGACATGTTAAAGGTGGCTAATGAAGCTAAAAGTTGAGGAAGGATCGATGGCTCGCTCAACTCTACTTTCTTAGCTTTGATCCCAAAATATCCATCTCTAACATCATTTTAAGACTTTAGACCTATCTCTTGTTGCAACCTCATATACAACCTTATTTCCAAACGTATCGCTAGCAGGTTAAAACCTCTCCCCAGTAGCTTTATATATGAAGAACAATTGGTTTGTTTTTTAACCATCAAATCCATGATGTTGTGTCCATCTCTCAAGAAGTGTTGCACTCATTTAAATTGAAAAAAAATCCCCTTCTTTGTTATGAAACTCGATCTTTCGAAAGCTTATGATAGAGTCAGTTGGACCTTTATTAGATTGTCTCTGATTCGGTTAGGGATGAATCTTGAAACTGTTAATTAGATAATTGGGTGCATTAAATCCCCCTATTTTGATGTCCCAGTCAATGGTATCCTCTCTCCGCCTTTCCGCTCCTCAAGAGGACTTAGACAAATGCCCTCTCTCTCCCTTGCTATTATTAATTGTGGTAGAACGTCTAAGTCTACTAATAAAAAAATCCTAAAGAGAAGGAGTATTAAAAGGAACACGAATTTCAAACTCCGAAATTCTTACACATCTTCTCTTTGTTGATGATTTCATTTTGTTTGGTGCAGGAATAAGATCAAAGTTTCAAGAATACCAAAAAATATTAGAGCTCCTTTTTCTTGCTACAGGAATGCAACTAAACATGGAAAAATCTTTTGTGCACATCAGTGGTCTTTGGGAGGAGGCGGTTGATCAATTGAAGGGTTGTTTTCCCTTTGAACGGAAACCCATTGACGGTCTTAAATATTTGGGTTTCATTTTCAAACCAAATGATTATGCTTTCTGATATTTGTTGTGGTTTTTAATGTTCCCAAACAGATTTGCTTGGAACATTGAGGTTTTATGTGTTTTCTGGTTGTGGTGTTTCGTCAAACACTTTGCAGATTTGTCTTCTTCAGTTGCGCTAGGGTTTAATATTATGGTTTTGATTATGTTTGTAGAAATTAAATGATGGATATATAACAACAATGGATACACAACAAGATACAACACAATAGATAGCCACAAATACCTCGGATTTGATTTTATTAATCATAAATAACTAACCTCCATACAAGAGTAGAGCAAATATGGATCATAGATAGAAGAATAATAGGTGTGGTTGATCATGCCTCCAACAAACAATAGAAGATGAATATATTGGCTTCCAAAATCCCTCCCAAGCCGAATACAAAAGATCTCCAAGTTCCAACCTTTTTCCTTGTTGTAGGTGACTGTCTTCTCTAGCAAAATGCGCCCTCACTGGTTGTAATAGACTAAGATTTTGGTCTCCAAATCTCCTGGAAATACTGTCAAACAGTACATTGGGACCAATAGATAACTTGTGGAACTATTTTGGGGCCAAACCCTCTCTCTCAAGTCCCCCTTAAGGAATAATGTGCCCTCCTTCAACCAATGCACCCTCCCGAAGAACTAAATAATTATGCAAAATAAAACCCTTCATCAACTGATGTAAAAGGATGCTAGGGAGATGGAAATCACTCGTGAGAATCCTTTCCCTGAAGATCTGACCTCCACAAGACAAATCAAATATTTCCTCCTTCAGATGGTGCGCCCAACCTACTGGAAGCTCATGCAATATGTGCCCTGCTTGTACAATGACTGACTGAGAAGGACATGAACTGATGTAGAATGGTGAGGGAGGAATATTTCACCTCCTTGGCCAAGCTTGGATCAGGAAAGGTGGGATCTTTCACCACTGAGATGATCTCTAGGGTTTGTTCAGTCAAAACCCTCAAAACCCCCAAGTATCATGGGCTCTCTGGCAAGAAGCCAGACATCAAAATGATAATCAACATAATGGGAGAATAGAGGCCCCTATCTGTCTTTTATCTCCCGTATTCACCTTTTCCCTCCAAGTGAACTTTGCTTTATTTTTATTATTCTTTAATTAAATCACTTTATTAATTAACAAGCCTTTTTGCCTCTAAAAAGTGATTTATTCGTCCCTATGGCTTCGTTGGCCACTGAAAGTCACTTATCATCATCTAATCCTATAGTTCTCTTCTTCTCGATTCTGATGAGCTATTACACTAAGAGTTTTCTCCAAGTATTATGCCCAAAATGACCTTCTTAGTGAAATTAATTAAAATCTGACCCATAGTAACTCAAAACTACGGAAATCATTGGAATGCAACGGAACCAAAGCCAAGCTCTGGAGAATGGATTCTGATGATGAAATATGATGAACGATGCAAGTCAGGCCCAATAAAACCCCTCAATATCTTTAGAACTCATTGTCACCCCCATCTAGCTACTTTGGTAAGCATAACGCTCTGTAACGTAATAATGTCCAAAAATGGGGACATTACATGGTTATATGCAAAAATTACAAAAAATAATTTCTTTCTAGGCATATCGTTAGGTTTCAAGGGGTGGACGTTTGGTTTTACTTAACATTGTGTTGAGCGGTATTATGGTTTACTGGGATTCAATCGTCAAAATTCCAAAAGGTATTCTTCGCAAAATTAAAAAATTATGTTTTCATTTTCTTTGGGTTGGTAATGTGGAGAAGAAACACCTTCCTTTGGTCAAATGGACAAAAATGGCCATGCCGAAGGAACTAGGGGGGTGGGGGATCAAAAACTTGGTTTGGTTCAACAGGGACTTGGCAGTTAAGAGTCTGTGGACATTGATACACAATGATATGCCATGGGGGAGAATTATGGCTTCCAAGTACTTAGCGGGGAGGTCTTTCATATATTGGATCAGGTCGCCTATTAAAAATTCCCAAAATGGCTCAATTTGCTGGAAGGTGTTGGTGGAGGTGTTCCCACTTATTGGTTCACGTCTTGTATGGAGTGTTGGAAATGGGAAGCAAGTTAGAGTGGGGGAATATCCTTGGGTTGGTGAAGGGTGAGACTATCTTTTTTTGGCTACTATGTTAGCTAAATTACATGATCAAGGCATATTCTCCTTAAGTGATGCATCTATTCCCAAGTTGGACACAATAGGAAGATCTGAGTGGAGACCAACATATTTGTTGGAGTTAGAAGGGGAGCATGCAAATATTTAGGAAGAGTATATTACAACATTAAAATCAAATTGTATTCAGTTGATTGTAGTGGATGAAGACTCTCTCTTTTGGGCAAGTGACAACAAAAATGGGAGGTATTTGGTTAAGAAAGGATATCAATTGCTGGCAAAAGAAAATTTCAATTGCGAGAAGAAGTGGTGGTGGAAGTATATATGGGAGTAGAAGGCTCCTAAAAAAACCAAATTTCTACTTTGGATGACAATGGAAAAACAAATTCTTACTTGGGACAATGACACAGAAAGAGGTTGGTGTGGGCCAAATTGGTGCACCCTTTGCAAATCTAATTCAGAATCGGTGCGACATTTTCTTATAGAATGCCCCTTTTCTCTCGGGTATGGATCACGGTAGATAAGGAGTTAAAATTTTGGGGTTTAAACCCTTGTGCGGATCTCGAAAATTGGGTGACGAAATGGAAGGATATTTCAGGTCCATATTCACCATTACCCTATTTCTTTATGTACTTCCTTTGGTGGGCACGGAATAGCTCAATCTTCCAAAACACACGAATCCCTTACGAGGTTGTAGTTGGGTTGATGGTCAAGCTACCAAGTGAGTACAAGAATGATCCAAAAGTTAAGAAGATCAGACTTCCAATCACACCTTCGTTAGTTGATGGGATACCCTCAAGATTTTTTGATGGGGACAACCAAGGCCATCCACCGTTGTGTGGCATAGGGGGCTCTTTTATTTCTTACTAAAACACACTATTTTACTATCAGATACGTCCCAGGGATTGGATCCAACAATAAGGCCGAGTTGGCAGCACTATGGGCACTTTTATTTCATGCAGACATGGTCTAGGTTCGTAAACTTTAGGTCTTTGGAGACTCTCAAGTTGTTGTGGATTGGATTAATGAGAGGGCTATCTTCCAGGTGAGCCGTCTCAGAGCCATAATGCAACAAGTACATGAATTAAAAGAAAACCTTGACTGGTTCTCATGTAAGCATATATTGCACAATCTCAATAGGGAATTTGATTCCCTCTTCAAATATGTCTTATCCTTTGAAATTGGCACTTATATCCTATAGGAATTTGCGGAAAACCAACTCATAAATGAGATGAATTTCAGACTTTAAGCTTTTGAATCTAACTCTGTAATGTTTTGAATTTTTTGATAGAATGCAACGTACAATAAAGGGAGGAAGTAGAATGTTTGAACGTAAGTTTTTTTTAATGTAAGGGAAGTTTGAAAGTTAGCAGATGTAGAAGCGCTAGTGAAGGACAGTCGACTAAATATGGACAACAATATGTATATTCCCGTTTTTTTGGAATTTAAAGTTTTTTTCGTTCTCTGAAAAAAATATATGCTTGACTATAATTTCATTACATTGATATAATTAAATGATCCAACTTAATTAATCAAAATACAAGGGTTGTTAATTAGATGTTAATCAAACAAATTCAAATGCTTATTTTTTCCCAAAAGTATGGATGAACAAGATGCCATTAAGATGCACATTAGACACAATAAAGACTCATTTTATATGCAAATGAGACAATAACAATACACAATGAACCCAAAGGATACACCATCAACACAAACATTGATAAAAATAATAAACTTAGACAAGCTTGAGACACAACTTAGACACACACAACACACATATAAGATGAACTTGAGATGCCCCTAAGACACAAATAATACACAAACAAGATGAACATGATATGCAAGTGACATACGAATGACACATGCATAATGTAAAAGAGATGCTATGAAGACATGGATTATACATTTTACAGACATAAACAAGACATAATACATATATAAATGTGATGCATATAAGATACAAAAAGAGACACAAATTTAAGACTTATGTGAGATTTAAACTAGTTGTGTCCATGACGCGAATGCCATTCAATTGAGATTCACATTATACAAATTTTAGCTGCAAAAGGTGAACCCAAAGTATTCAACATCAACAAACGTTGATAACAATATTAAACTTAGACAATCCCAAGACACATCTTACACACACAAGACACATATAAGATGCACTTGAGATGTCACTAAGACACAAATAAGACATGAACAAATAAGATGAACATGAGATGCAAGTGAGACACAAATGAAACATATGCATGATGTAAAAGAGATTCTATGTAGACGCTAACTATAAATTTACAGATGCAAACAAGATACAATGTCGACATAAATACGATGCACATAAGATATAAAAGAGACACAAATTTAAGACTCGTGTGAGATTTAAATTAGTTGTGTCCATAACATAAAAGAGATTCAATTGAGTTTCACACTATACAAAATTTAGATGCAAAAAGGGTGCAGTGAAGACACAAATGATACACAAAATATGACACAGGAAAAATGCAAAGTATGCAAATGCAAAATCGGTGCATAATTAATGCAAAAAATAAAACAAAAACATAAAAATGAAACCCATTAGAACATCCATTTTTGCATCCTAAAAAATCAAAGGAAAAAACAAATTATAAGATAAAAAAAAAATGTCTTAGACCTACTTGCATTAAAACATCCATTTTTGCATCCTAAAAATTTAAAGAAAATACAAATTATAGGATAAAGATTGAATGCCTTAGGCCTACATTGCAATAGCATATGAGAAATGAAAGGGACATTAATCATGGAGATGTTTCCATTCCAACAACCAAGTCATTAATGAGCATCAAACAAAATAATCATTTATTAAATATATATTGAATTATGTTTTTTTTTTTTTGTAAGCAAGTAGTTGTATTACCTTTCAAAATCAAAATTTACATATCATGTCTGAGAGACCGGTGCTAAGGTTGCCATAAAAGGAAACTAGCCCCACCACCAAAGATAAAAGTTCCATAAGATTCTGCTAATTCTTCTGTTGTCTAACAGTCTGGCATGATTCACATCCAAAATATCTAAGCTAATCCTATTGTTGAAACAAGAAAGATAACTTTGTGGCTTGGTAGGCCAGACAAAGGCTATACGAACAAAAAATAACAGACCATGAGAATTACTTGCTTGTGTAGCTATGGGGGGAAGCATGCTCTAACACGTCTGACCATTTCAGCTCCATCGTTGCCTGAAGCAGCTCCTTTGTGGTGCGACACTGAGAAGGGTCTTGTGATCCAAAATCTAGAAGCTAGTCCAGGAGCTTCTCCATCAGCCCCTGGCGGAATTTCATTTATTCATTGTCCTTGTGCAAAGCCTGGATTGTTTCTCTCTTGACATCAGTGAAGCCGAGATGAGGTGGAGGAGTGGGGGGGGGGACTGGAGGCAACATCCATATTGGGGGGAAGCGAACCAATGGCAGAAGTCAAGGGTGGAGCATCGGATGGCTTGCGGTCTGTGTCTTCGCCCGTGGAGTGAGGGGGTCGTTGGGCCATGTTATTGTGGCAGGGACAAGTGCAACAGGGATGCAAAATGAAAGGAGTCTGACTACTCTGTGTATAACACGTGTCTGCTCTAATTGAGCATCCTCAAATTCTAGGCATGAAATGAGCACAAAGTGAGTCGCACAAAGAAAGAGAGGGAATGAAATAGTTGTGCGACGCCGGAGGTCGAATCTTATAACAACAAAGGACAACAGGCTTGGGAAGAAGAACAGGCACCAGGAGAGGAGCTCACGGGGCCGAGAAGAGTTCAAAATGAGTCATCTCCAGAGGGTGTGTGACAAGGTTAACCTACAAAGGAGGGCGAGCAGCCATCAATTCCACACGAATTACATACAAGAGAGAGGACGACTTTAGGTGCAGTTGTAGAGACGATTGCAGGTGGAGTGAATTTGCGTCGTCGAGTCACCACCTGAGGAGAGAGGGGGTGGTTGACGTGCATGTTGTCAAGGTGGACGTGTCTGCTGGATGTCACCCCATCTGGGGTATATATTGAATTATGTTGGAACTATATAAGATTATAAAATTAAAGATAATGAATATTAAATTATTAAATAATAATAATAATAAATAAAAAGAACTTTTCATAAATATATGAAACAAATTTGATTGTTAACTAGACAAAATATTTTACTATTGATAAAAAAAAGTGGTATGTAAACAAAATATTTACTATTGATAAAAAAGAGATGTATGTGTACTAGGTCACTATAGTGTTATTGCACTCATATGGTTTAGATGAGAAAATGTGATTAATGATTCCCACACATACCTCTGACCAGTTAATCTCTCACGACTTCAACTTATAAGACAAATGATGATAAAGAAAAGAGATTGAATCTTCATGTTATTAATTACGTCGAAGGCGTTTTTAAGGGGAGGTTCCTCACCTAGTTTTCGTCGTTTATCAAGGGGCTTTGAAAACATGCCACGTGTCAGTGTAATTAGAGTAACATGGCAAATATTTTCCTAATTTTATTTTGTACTTACCCTTCCCTCGACCGCCCTGTTGCACCGCCTTTGCACCGTCGCCCTTATCCTTCCTCTGCAGTGAATTCCTGTAGAGATGTGAATGAATTCCCATCGGTTTACCTGTTTTATTATGTCCGTCTATGTTCTGGTTGGGTTTTCATGTCCAACTATCATCCGTATGCGCTCTACTCTGGTTTTCATGTTGTCTGGGATGAGTTTTTTTACATGTCCCTTGCGTCCTAGCTCATTATGTCAAGTCATGAACCTGGTGATGAAGGAAATCAGAAGAAGAAGCATCACTAAACATAAATTAACTGTCACCATACATAGACAACCATTATAAAGCTCAAATGAAGAATTTGGAAGAGCCCAAAGAGACGTGGGGTTTCAAAAACATTATTTGTATTTTCATTTTATTTTTATAAACTTCATTATGAGAGTTTGTTAATTCATTCCAAAAATTATATTCCAAATTGCCTCTCGCAATATTTACATGTACACTTATGAGCTTTTATTTGAGGAAGATTGGCGGGCTTGGTTCTTATTTACTATAAATTAAATGTCATGCTCCTCAAGCCCACTGATGTGATAAACCCTTCAAGGGATATCTTGCTTAAAATTGTGTTCTTCATAGAGCAACTTGCTTAAAACTTTGTGCATCGCAAATGAAGTTTTGGTTTTAATAATTAAGTTGTGTTGAGGGAATATGTGTGAGAGTGGAAAGGAGGATCATTAATCTCTTTGAGCCTAAAACTTGTATAATTAATTTTCAAATGTAATGTTATGAAAAACAAGAGATGTGTTAAATGGAAACATCTTTTTTTATGAAAAACAAGAGATATGTTAAATGGAAACAATTTCTTTTATGAGACACGCCATTCATATATTTTTCTTACTGGATCAAGATATGAGGCATAGTTTGGCCTTTTCTTTCATTTTGAGTCTTTGTAATTTGTGTTCTATACAATCCAATTGGTAATTGGGTTGTATTCTTTCGTATGTTGAAGTCCCAGTTAAATTGTTTTTTATTGAATTTAGTTTTCTACACAGTCATTGGATGCCACCCCACCCCCTGTGTTTGTGAATCATAAGACATGAAATGTTATTGTTGTGGGATTTCTTAGATTCTTTTATAGTTTAATCCGTAGAATGCAAACTATACTATACATGGGTTGTTCAATTTATAAAATCATTGGGACCTTGACTTGTTTTTTTATGGTTAAACCCCAATACCAGTTTCTATATGGAAAGTGATGCATGCATAAGTACTAATAGTAAAACCTCTTTGACCAGGTTAATTATGTTGGTAGAATGTAGTTGTAAGCTATTAATGGTTGTGCTTATGCCACAGATTGAGGACTTTGAAAATCTGTTAGTATTTCCTTTTATGATATATTGTATGACCTGGTAGAGGCCTTCCAGAGAACTTCCCACATATATAGTTTTCGGGGAATTGAGAAATGATTTTATATTGGAATATGACCTGCTCTTTTTGTTTCCAGGTGAGACTTTCAAAATGCATGAATTATAAAGGAGAAAACTTATGCAGGGATGGCCACTAACGATACCAATAACATTTCAATACTCGTTTTTGAAGATTATCCCAATAACATTTCAATACTCGTTTTTGAAGATTATCCAGGAATATTCTTGTGTTAGGAATGGTTATTAAAAGAATATAATGGCAACATAAAAGACTAACTTGAATTTAGATTTTTTTCATTTGGAGCATTTCTCAAATTGGCTCTTGTATAAAAGACTAACTTGAATTTAGAGTTTTTTCATTTGGAGCATTTCTCGAATTGGCTCTTGTATATTGAAATACAAGAATAGCAATGCTATAGTCAAATGTGAGGAATAACCATCTTGGAAGACGGAAGACTTCACAACAGCTCAAAGTCTAATTTCAAGCTAGAAAATTAACTTGCCTAAGAATGAAGAAACTTCTAAGAGGGATGGTTATGGAGCAAACTTCATCACTATAAAAGACTAACTTGGATGTAAAAGAAGTTAGAACTTTTCAGAGTGGTCAGGGTTTTAAGATTTTGGTATTTTATCTATCTTTTATCAAATATGACATAGAATGATGGGTGCTTGTGCTTTGTATTACATACACAATAGTTATTCAGGCGTTGTGACTTTACAGTGGAGTAGAACTATAGTTTAATATATTTTTATTATTTATTTATTTATCGTAATTTTAAATAGCAAATAAGGCATTTCTTGAAATGCCTTGACCTCAAACAGTATAATATTGGATCTCGATGACATTTAGCAAATAAGTCATTTCTTGAAATGCCTTGACCTCAAACAGTATCAGAATGGCTCTCAATGACATTTAATTTTTTGATGACGTTGGGTATATTTGGAGAAGTCCTGATGCATTGAAGGAATTTTTCCTTCAATTTTGCTTTCAATCGATTTTCCTCATTCTCGTTTTCCGTATACTTTTGAACCATTTATGCAAAGGCATCATGACATTTTTGTCCTAATCTTAATCTTATCCATTATATAACATTTATCAACAGTATCATTAACTATATAGTACGTTGCCCAACTCCAGTATATATGTTGACGGGGATTCACACAAATTATGAGCACTAAACAGATTTTTTGACCACAATTTTAATGTGACCGATTCTATTTTGGAATTTTAGAAATGGGCGTGGTTCCTCCTCTCTGTCCCACTAATATTCCAATTTTAAATAGAAAATCTACTTGATGAATATATTTGGCCTCTATTAATTTATGTACTAGATAGCCATTGAATTTTGGGTGAAGTCTATATCCTTAATTTTTACTTTTCACAATATGCATTGGATGTTTCAAATCAAGATAATATGTGAAGTACAATTATGTATTGTACAACCATAATGAATAAAGTATTTGGATGAAATCTCTGAATGGGATGGATTCACCCCTCCACGGAAAACTAAACCAACAATTCCATCTTTGTAATTTTTACTTTTTCCCTTAATATCTTTGATGTTTCAATTCAATCGTCCAGCTGCATGGCCTATGTATTTATTTGCGTATGATGACTCATCTCTTTCTGTTGTATGCACTCTTTTAAAGGATTTAAATACACCCTCTGTATTTAATGTCACCCAATGACTCAAAGCTTTGCAGATTGCGTTGCAGCTCACACAATCTGTTGTAATCTCTTCTAACTGAACAAAACAAGGAAGAATAGAGCGGTTACACATTCTCTGACCTAGAATTGGAAGGGTAGTTACACATTCTCTATCCTAGAATTGGAAGGGTGGTTACACATTCTCTGTCCTAGACTTGGAATGGGGAGGAACGACCCTATTGCATTTAGTTATATATTGGAGTGATGGAGCCATTTGTAAGTTTTATGTTTCTCCCTTTTGATAAATAAAGGAAAGAGTAAACCAGACGAGGATGCCATTTATTGATAAATATGGGAAAGAGTAAACCTGAGGATGTCATTTCATCCTTTTAGGTTTTCTCTTTTTCCTATCCTTTCTCAGCTTTACAAATAAATTGAGTGTTCTTGAATGCTTCATAAATTATATTGTAGTGGAAACCCTTAGAAGGTTGTGCATTTTAGAGTATTTTATGATTTTGCTTGTGGTAGCCATTATCAGCCTCACCTACTATGTCCCACTCACACTATGACACAAAAAGAACACTCCAAATGATTTCCCTTATGTATAAGATTGGAATGAATATGGATCACATACAGGGTTCAAATCCCATAGCTAGGTGGGTGGGATCTTTCTGTACCATGAAATTTCTAATGTCTCATAATGGAGTCTTGTCTGTGTCTAGAGATATAAAGTTGGGGTCTTGTAATTTGCGTTTTTCAATCAGGGTGTCAGCTGAATAATTAATTATTTTAGCCTCCATGCTTTATATTTACCCCGTATGGCTATGAATATTTTGATTACATTTTTTTCTTGTGGGTGTAGAGTTGTTTGGACAACTCTCCAAGAGTGTTGAGGTTGTTCTCAGTCTGCAACGCCATTTAGATATTTTAGATTCTTGTCATCTCATTTATGGGTTTTCATCGTGAAAGGAATTGGGCTCTGAAATTTTTTGACAGGGGTTTCAAGACTAGGGTTCGACGGTTACAGTTTAAGCAGCGGTCAACATGGTGACCATAGGGTGAGGAAGCGGAACTCCCTCTTACAAGTAGGTAGTGGTGGACAGAGGGAAAGGCCCACACGGTGTGGTATTTAAGGAACCCCTAATAGGTACCTCATGATCAGGGACTAAGAATAATAAAGAGGTTAACCAAGGAAAAAATGACCACCTGGGGGACGACGCCAGGGAAGCCCGGAACAGTACGCCAGAAATGGCTAACCCTAGTGGGGTACGTGGGCATAATCCGTGTAAGCCAAAAACAACGTTAATCCCAAAAGTTACCCTGGAAGATCCCCAAACCCAACTCTTCCAGGATCAGATGAAGACGCGTGCCCTAGTTTGAAAGTTTATTGGCATCTGGCCCACAGAAAATACTCTCCGCAGTTGGATAAAATACCATTGGAAGTCGAGTGGAGAAGTTGACCTCCACCTGGGATCGAAATGTTTCTTCACATCGGTTTTCATGAACTTAGACGACAGGGATAAAATCTTTGAGGGGGGACCGTATTTCCATGCCTCAACGGGGCTATACATGCGATTGTGGAAGGAAAACTTCTCCCTGGAGGAGGAAAGTTTTAAAAACGTCCCAGTCTGGCTTAGGCTTTATTCCCTATCGTTAGATTACTGGTTGTCATCCACCTTCGAAGCTATAGGGAACAAGTTGGGAAAATATTTCAGGACGTCAGAAGCAACATTAAAAGGGAGGTATACATCCTATGCGAGGATCTGTATTGAGATGGATGTCTCGGGGGCTCTCCCGGAGGCCATAAGTCTGGATTTCAGGGATGAGGAATGGATCCAAAGTATAGACTACGAGCAAATCTTGTTTCGATGTAGAAGGTGTCATGAACATGGGCAACTACTAGGAGAATGCCCTCTATACAAAAAACCAAAACAGGAAAACTCTAAACAACAACAGGATGAGGACGGATTTGTGAGGCCGAATTACAAAGGCAGGGGAAATAAGAGACAAGGAAAGCCCCCCACAAGGAGTAATTCGGAAGCAAGGAATAGAGCAAAAGGAAGGGGAAACCCTAAATAGGGGGAAAAAGAGGAAAAGAAAAGGACAAAAGCAAGGGAGATAAATGAACAGGAAACTCATGAGATCACGGAAAATCAAAACACCAAAGGTGATCAGGGATGGAACGAGAGCACAATGGAAGGAGGAGGTGAAGATGCAAATACCCCATTGCAGGAGGTAGACGGAGACTCATAAATGACACCAAGTGAGGTAGGAACATAAGACCTAGTCCTCAGAGACATCATGGAAAGGGAAGGGATAGACCTCTCGAAAATCCAGGGAGTCGACAATATACCAACGAAGTAATTGGATCGCATTCAATACCTTTTCCTTCTTAGGGAGGAGGAAAAAACCAGAGGAATCAAGCGCATGCATGGAGAAATAGGACACTTGGGTATCAAAACCAGAGATGGACAACCACAACACTCACCCAAGCAGGCAAGGCGGAAGAAAGGGATGAAATCAAACAGCGTAGCCCTACAAGAACTAGGCACTCTGGTGATAAATTCAGGTAAGATGCAAAATCTCTTTCCTAACTCCCCCCCACATGTTTAAATGAAGGTTATTACTTGGAATATAAGAGGCTTGAACAACCCAAGAAAACAATGAATCCTTAAAAACAGACTGAGGATGGAACAACCTGATATTTGTTTCATACAAGAGACAAAATGCAATATGGACAGAATGGAAATAATCAGTAAGAAATATTGGAGTAAGTACAAGTTATTGACTGTAGAGAGTCAAAACATGGCGGGAGGAATACTCACCCTGTGGAACCCACAATCGGTGAACCTACTCTCTGTTGAAGCCACGAGGCACATGTTATATGTTAAAATTCAAGTGATAAGAAACACAGAGGAGCTCCTTTGTACAAATGTGTATGGACCTCAGGCATTGGAGGAAAAAAGAAGAATGCTTCTAGACCTAGAAAATCTAAAGGAGCGGACTAGTAACCTTCATTGGATTATGGATGGGGATTTCAACATTATCACTACTTTGGCTGAGAAAAAAGGGGGTAACCGAAGATTGGACAGAGATGCGGAAGAATTATCAGCCTTCATAGATACAATGGAGCTAGTGGACATCAGGATAAGAAATGGCTAGTTTACCTGGAATAACAAAAGACTAGCACACCACAAGGTGGCCACGAGGCTAGACAAATTCGTAGTCTTGGAATCCATCATTATGGAGGTTTTAGCGTTGGAATGCAATATCCTTCCCTAGGGGGATCAGATCATTGGCCAGTGCAATTGGAGGCAAATTTTTAGACAACACCAAAGAACAGGCCCTTCAGATTTGAGAAATTTTGGATCGACCACCCTACTTTCAAGGAGAACATCAAAACATGGTCGCAGGAGGAACTTCTGGAACAAGGGACAAGGATGTTCAGACTACACAAGAAACTCAAGTACATAAAACAAAGACTTAAGGAGTGGAACAGAGAATTTTTTGGGAACATCGATCAAGAGAAAAAAATGATCGAGGACAGAATGGGAGAGTTGCAGGAGCAATGCATCCAAGAGGGATACACAGAGGAAAGGAAAAAAGAAGAAAACCAATTAATCCAGGATTGGGAATCAAGATGTAAGCAGGAAGAGACCCTGTGGCGACAAAAATCCAGAATAAGGTGGCTTAAGGAAGGGGAGAGGAATACCAGGTTCTTCCATAGAACAACTATAGCGAGAAGATCTCATAATAAAATTTTGAAGATTCGGGATAAGGATGGGATAGAAAGAGAATCCCACCAGGACATTGAAAACACACTAGTCAAACACTTCCAGGGGATAGCAAAAGAACCCAACCGGGACACGACCGCTACCATCCAGAGGATAATTAGGCACATCCCCAAGCTAGTCACAGAGGAACATAATGTCAGCCTCTGCAAACCCATAGCAAAGGAAGAAGACGACCAAGTGGTCCAGGAGATGCCTAATGGAAAGGCCCTGGGCCAAGATGGCTTCACTGTGGAATTTTTCAAAGCCTGTTGGGATGTGGTTAAGCAAGAGATTTATGGTGTAGTGGAGGATTCCAGATGCTCAACCTCCATCCTGAAGGCACTAAATGCCACGATGATCACTCTGATCCCAAAAGAAAACGAAGCTAGAACTCCAGATCGCTACAGGCCGATAGAGTTGTGCAATTTGGTGTATAAGATAATTTCCAAAGTAATAGTTAATAGATTGAAACCACTCCTCCCAACATTGATATCATATGAACATGTGAGCTTTGTGGAAGGGAGAGAGATTCTGGATAATATCATACAAGCCCATGAAATAATACACACACTGAAAAGTCAAAGGAAAGGGGGGATGCTAATCCAGCTGGACTTGGCGAAGGCTTATGACAAAATAAGTTGGTACTACATGGCGAAGACGATGGAAGCTTTCGGATTCGACCAGCATTAGATTAAATGGATCATCAACCTAGTCTCTACAACAAGCTTCTCATGGTTAGTCAATGGAGCCCCGACCAAGTCTTTCTATCCAACGAGAGGCATAAGACAAGGGTATCCATTATCCCCCTTCTTGTTCATTCTAATGATGGAAGGGCTGAGTAGGAGTATAAAAAACGCAACAGTCGCAGGAGAAATAAAAGGCCTCAAACCATTCGAAGATTGCCCGACCTCAACACACCAACAATTCTTCGATGACACCTTGCTCCATGGCACCCCCACGACAAAGGAAGCTAAGGCTTATAAGAAAATATTAGAGGATTTCAGAGAGGTCTCATGGGCTGAAATTAATCACTCCAAATCCATGATATATTTTTTAAATACAAATCCTACAATCCAAAGGAACCTCGCCAACATTTTGGGGTTTGAAGATAAAACACTCCCAACGAAATATTTGGGAGTACCCCTAATGGATAGGGCGTGTAGGAATGTAACGTGGGAAGGATTTATCAACAAATTACAGGAGAGGGTAAAGAATTGGACGTACATAGCTCTAAACCTTTCCAGGCGGCTAATCCTTACTAAATCGGTCCTACAAGCATTCCCAACATTTATGATGTCGGTGTTTCCATCCTCCAAACGCATCCTACAAAAACTCAGAGCCATCCAAAGATATTTTCTATGGAGAGGAGCAGAGGATAAAAAGAAATGGGACATGTTGGCGTGGGACAAGGTGTGCAGACCGAAGAACAAAGGGGGCCTCGGGATACAAGACCCACAGGTAACCAACGAGGCATACGGGATAAAGTTGTGGTGGATATGGGTAAAGGAAAGCTCGATGCCATGGGAAAATCTATGGAAACCTAAATACGCCATAGAAGTCAACAACCAGGAGCGGATTAGGTTCATCGACACAAGGGAGGGGTCAACCATCTGGAATCTAGCTTGGAAAAATAAAAATTGGATACAGAGTCACAACTTTTGGGAAGTCAAGAATGGGAGAACAACGAGGTTCTGGGAGGATGCGTGGCAACATGAACTCAGAATGGAATATCAGGACAGGGAGGAGCTCAGACATGCGATGATTAGGCAAGGAAAAATGAAATTCCATCAATACTGAAAGCAAATGGATGGGAACGCTAGGTGGAGGATTTGGGAAAAACTTAACCCGCAAAATAGAGCTCAAATCGAAACGGTGACGAAAGAGGTTGAGGAGGAATTGGTAAAAGGAAAATTGGGGTCTCGGAAGAAGAGGACTGATTGAGGTGGGGCAGGAAAAATGGGGGCGAATTCAATATAAAAGAGGCTCGGTATTACATAGCAGGCCAGGACCAAGAAAACCCAGAGCCACACTCGGAGAGGATATGGAAGGGCCCCCAATGGCCAATGATCAAAATGTTTGAATGGCTAGTCCTACACAAGAGGATATTGGCATGGGAGATCCTAACAAAAAGGGGTTTCATAGGTCCCTCATGGTGCTATCTTTATGAGATCAAGGAAGAGTCGACGAATCATCTCCTAGATGAATGCATCTATACAGTTGAGATCTAGGATTGGGTGGCTTGTATTTACAGCCAATTGAATCGGGTCAGGGGGGATATCAGAGAAACAATCAAAGACTGGAAAGAGAGGTATAACAAAAATCAGGTGGTGAACCTTTGTTGGGGTCTGACACCGTGGATGGTTATATGGGCGATTTGGAAGGAATGGAACAAGCGAATTTTCAAGAATGAAAGCCAACTGGCAGAGCAGATAAAGGATACAAATGTATCTCAAATAAGAGAAACAGTGCAGAGCCTTAACCTTAACAATGCAAAAAATCAAACCACAGATCAAGACTCCCGAATTTTGGAGTTGTTTTATTTGAAAGACTGGAGCTATAGCATACCTGTGACCCAAGATCCGCAGATCCAGATAGGAGTCAATACCTGGGCTCCTCCTCCGACAGGGTTCCTCAAACTAAATTTTGATGGGGCGGCGAAAGGAAATTCGAGAGTGGCAGGTGCAGGTGGCATAATAAGAGACAATGGAGGAACTATCGTTTGCCTATATGCTGGGAGCATAGGAAATTCAACAAATAACGCAACGGAGTTTGGAGCTCTCAAACTTGGCCTAGATATTATGCGAAGAGAAGGCATGAAAAATACCATCGTGGAAGGAGACTCAACTCTGGTAATCAACACAACGAAGAAAATCCAGTATGGAACCAAGGTGGGCAAGGTGCAACGACATTGGCATCTAGCGCAATCCCTGCAAAAAATCAAGGAGCATCTGCAAACCCTGAACATGGTGGAATTTCATTCGATTCGCAGGACGATGAATGCACTAGTGGAGAGGCTAGCCAATGAGGGGGTTAATAGGGATGGCCAGAAGCTAAACGAGGTCTGGACCAAAATCCCTAAGGGGAAACTTAGAATGGACTGCATCCACCTGGCAGCAAGAGATCATGGTGGCAGCTTTAGAGACGAGGATCACATCGAGGAGGATGACGCGAGGCTTCTTGAATGTACATGGGACCCAGGGAGAATATGATTGTCACAACACTTGGCCACTAGTTATCATGTGGGAACACGATAGGCAGCAGGTGGGTGGACGAAAGGTAGTACGATACATCATCAAGGGTCGAGGTGAAAGCAATATCGAATAGCCAAGCAATAGGCCAGATGCTCAGGAAGAATTAAGGGATGAGAAAATGGTGATAACCAGGGAAGAACCACCGACCCTCGGGACAAGTACGAGGATAAGATCAGTCGGATCCCAAGCGAATAAGGGCAGAGGAAAGGACAGGGGAAGAGATCATAACATCATGGGTAACCCAACCTTACCAGCAAATAATGAAGGGCGATCTCACCACCTCGAGCAAAAAATAGTAGGAGGTACAGGCCCGCATATGGGGAAACGCTATAAGAAGAAGGCCAGCATACAAGATTGCAACCAGAAGGTGTTAATGAGCAAGGGTCACTACAGCCTCAAGAGCAGAGTAGGTAAGGAGAATAGCGAAGTGAGGAATAGGAAGAATTGCTAGAGTAGGGTCCTGGGGAGACAAAGAAAAATGGTGCAGAGGAAGAGAAGCCCCCTGGGGAAGGAGATCCTAGAAAGCTTGAGGCAGTTAACTAGGATTGAGCAGGTTGTGAGAGAATCAGAGAGCAACTTCCATACATTGGTCTCGTCGAAGGGGGATGCAACAATCAATAGGTGGGAAGAGGAAATAAAGGAGGAGCGAAGTGACAAAGAGTGGGGTGAGATGGCGCAAGAAGTAGATTGGGTGACGGACCTGGGGGCTACATGTCCCAGGGAGACCCTCTACCATAAAACGATAGAGACTGCTTGGGTCACCAAGATGTTGATTGGAAAAGTAAAATCAGAGCGGGAGGAGGCGAGACAAGAAGACCATCGGGAGATTAAAACAATGTTGGACGAGATCCAACGTTGACTTAGCGGTCTGGAAACGATTATCAAGTTGTTAGTGGAGGTAGAAAAGGACCAAAAAATCAAGAACGAACGGTTGGTGGAATAGTTCCACCTTTACCTGAGATACATCCATCATATGGACATTATGCTTGCGGATGGACAAGGAGCACCAACCCAGATCAGGAAAACCAGAACAGTCCCCTTAAAGGAGGACAACAAGGGCCAAACAGATGGAGGGAAGGATCACCCCCAGGTGTTGTAACGACTCTTAGTTTTCGTTCAATGTACTTTGTTACTTTTAATGGAGGTTATGCCCAGGCTGTAGAAGGCTAGTTAAATTTTGTAGTAGACTTTGGTTTGTATTGAAGCTTTTTAGTTAGCTCTGTGTGACTGTGCATCTCAGACTGGATACGGAAGGTCTTGTCTGGTTTCCATTTTTTGGCAGACCAGATACCTCCAGAGTGATTATCAAACCTAGCATCAAGGGTCCCCTTGTCTGGTTTCCTTTTAGGCAGACCAGGATCCCCATTTTGTATCATATTTTCTACAAGTAATATAGATTTCTACATTGACTTACAAAAACAAAAATCTGGGTTTTCATCTAATTTATGCATTTATTTAATATTCATTCTATAGATGGAAATGAGAAATGGATACATTAGATCATTGTCTTTTATTATCTAATAACAACCCAATACATTGCCAAGGCAAATTGGCTTGCAAAGAGATAGTTGATATCATAATACATGAAATACCAATGTTGAAATATCATAACACATGAAGTACCCATGAATTTGTCTTTAAGTTGTTTTAGTTCCTTCTCTTTTTTTTTCACTATAAAAAATGAATTTGAACTCGTGGATTAAATGATTGAGCAAGTAGAAATCACTTATAATCCTCACTTTCACCCACTGCTTGTATTTCCTTGTATTGCACAACATTTGTTTGGTGTGCCTGGTACCAAGATTCAAAATATGCCAAAGGGTTAATTGCAAAGCCAACTCTTCTACACCTACTGTATGATTTGATTCTTAACTTTTCCATGCATTTGCATTATCACATATTTTTAACAATTGAAACAAAACTGAGGTAGCTATCAAATCTTTACTATCCAAATTGTTTCTTTAAAATTAAGTTGCCACATCAACAAAGGATACCTTTACACTATCCAAATTTTATGTAGTGACTAGGTTTGTGACTGAGTTCTGGTATTTATAAACATTTGAAGAGGTGTGACATCATAATGAGTTCTGGTATTTATAGACATTCGAGGAGGAATTTTAAATGTTTCAACTTTCAATCCATGAATGTGAAGCAGTCTGGTAGAATGGAATTCATCATTCAATATCAACAACAATTATGTAAGAGTATTTACAAGTTGGCATCATGTTCCATCCAGATTCCATATAAGCTTTTGCAGACTAATATCATCTATAAATTATCATATGAATATTCACCATAATAACCATAACGTGATGTCAATAAGATATTAAATGATTCTAATAAGTAGTTGTTGAAATTAGTGCAGCTGCAAGAGCCATTCTTCGGAAGATAGCTAAGACCCTAGCTGAGATCTAGGGCCCCCAGTGCACTCCTGGGGTTTCTTGGTTTAGGACCAAGCAGTTAGAGCCATGGAAAAAGACCCTGGTGAGGGCCCCCAGAATATTGGTGGGGTTCTTGGTCAAGGACCAAGCAGTAAGTCCCTAGATATGTTCTAGGGCCCTTGAATGTGTTCCAGGGAATCCTTGCTTGGTGCTTGGATTGATCATTGGATGTGTTCCTTGGTGGTTGATGTTGTAAGTCCCTAGATGTGTTCTAGGGCCCCTGGATGTGTTCCAGGGAACCCTTTCTTAATGCATGGGTTGATCCTTGGTCTTGTACCTTGGTGGATAAGACCCTAGATGTGTTATAGGGCCCCCAGATGTGTTCTGGGGCAACCTGGTCTTGGACCAGGTAGATCTTGGTGAAATACCAAGATGTGATGATGTGTGATCCTCTTCCTCTCTCCCGGGATGGTCCATGAGACCTAGGAGTAAGCTAAGAAGATGAACATGACCACATTGTTGATGGTCCCTCTTATACAGTGATGATAAAAGTTTATAAGTCATTATGAGACTTATGTGGACATGTTTTTCCATTAAGGACCCCCTTGACTTTGTCTTAAATTCCCCCCTTGCTTGTTTTTTATTTCCTTCTTGTTTAATGTTGTGTTGGGGTTTTATAAGTCACTTTGACTTAATTGACTTTTAATTAATATTTTTATTAATTACAAATATTAATTAATTATCTTTTATTTTTTATTAGGGTTTGACTTAATCCTAAATATAGGATTAAAATAGAAAACCCTAACCTACCCACCTAAGATTTAAATAAGAGCCTACCCCTCTCTCATTTACACATATTCTCTTCATTCTTCCTATTTCTATTGTTGTTGTGGCTACCTCAGTTTTTGTCTTCCTTGGTGATCGTACGACTTCTCTTGTGGACTATCTCTTTCAGATCTGAGTTTTGTTTTTGGACACCTGTTCTAGTGGCTGGGGGTTTCAGATCTATCATATCTATTGGTTGAGAGGTGATGCACCTCTCCTTGACTGTTGTGGCTGCCATGACCTCTTCCCTTGAGTGTCCAAAGAGCCACAAACTATTCCTTGTTTGTTTAAAAGTGTCGTGGCCCTACTTATGAGCTCACCTAAGGCTGCCACTCCATGCGCTGAAGGTTCGATGGTCTTCCTGCCACTTTGTTATGGGTGTCTCTTACCCGTCAGCTTAAGTGGCCTCTCCTCCTTGTTTGTTGAAGCTCCTTGCTGCCTCATTTAATGGTGCCTTCCTATTAAAGGGTTTTTTGTCTACTTTCTTGTTGAAGGGTGTGTTGTCTACCTTTGTTGTTGAAGGGTTTTTGTTTTTCCTTTTGTGGAGGGTTTTATTGTCCCTACCGTGGGTGTTTTACTTCCTTGTTACCTCATTTAATGGTGCCTTCCTGTTGAAGGGTTTGTTGTCTACTTTCTTGTTGAAGGGTTTATTGTCTACCTTCATGTTGAAGGGTTTGTTGTCCACCTTCATGTTGAATGGTTTGTTGTCCCTTTTTGTTGAAGGGTTTGTTGTCCCTTTTCTTGAAGAGTTTGTTGTCCCTATTGTGAAGGTTTTTGTTATACCTGTTGTGGACACTTTGCTTGTGGAGGTTTTGTTGTCTCCTTTGTGAAGTGTTTGTTGTCCCATTTGTGGCTGATGAGTTTCTCCTTTGTGAAGAGTTTGTTATCCCATCTATAGTCTCAGCTATGGACATCAATTAAGAGACTTACTCTTGTCTTGCTTGTGGTCCTTCCTTTGGAAAATTGTCTACCAGTCCATATAATAGAGATCAAAACCCTAGAGGTTTGATCCATGAACCTTAAACTGAGCATATTAAAAAGGTCTACATCCATACATGTGACATGAACATTCTTCATTAGCTAAGAGGTAAGCTAAGGTTTGTTTTTTGCACTCAGAAACTTTGTTTATGCTCAGATTTTAATTTAGATCTGCTTATGTCTTTTCTTAAATGTGTTGATCTAGTGAACATAATTTAAAAGTATTATTGTTTTCTTTGTTTTTCCCTAATTCTAACAGTAGTTGAAGATTATAAATTAAGAAACGGAAAAAGAAGAATCGAAGGAATACTTTTGGTTAAGCTGGTTTATTACACGTATTTTGTTTGCAATCTATACTTTCTGAAATCCGAAGATTGTGTTAATAGAGTGAGGATAAAATCACATGTTAAAAATATTGATCATAATTAGTGGGTGATTTTTTAGATTGGTGGTAAGTAGTAAACTCCATCGTTTTGGACAGTTCTACTTGTGGAATGAAATCATTTATTTGATTTTTTTCTACCTACTCTTTCCATGGATATACTCTTTTAACCAATTTTGCAATGTATCAACATTTGTTTCTGTGGAATTGGAGAAGTTCTTGTCAATTCATCTTAATCACTGCCATCATTCATTAGATACTTTCCATGAGAGGAACCTCATTTAAGTTTCCTTCGTTCCTTGTCCATCAATCTTAATCTCTATCATCATTCATCAGATACTTCCAAGAGAGAAACCTCATTTAAGTTGCATATGTTCCTTGTCCATCCTCCTAACTCCGAGGTTTTTTTTCTTTGGGGGGGGCGGATTCATGAGACATAGTAAGTGTTTGGACTCTCGAGAGCTAATTGAATAGGATTTGAATGATTCCTTCATTATCTATTCCTTTGTTTGTTGTTTACCTTTGTTTATGATTTAATTACTCTCTTCCAATCTCTTTACCTTTGTTTGTGATTGAATTACTCTCCTCAAATCCCCGACGACCATGGGCAATTTGTTACTGCATTGAGGGTAAGAATGAATAGGAATTTGTGAAATACTTAGTGTAATTATCTATACTATCGATCTCTCTTGCAATTGCAGTCTCCTCCA
>ML781330.1:706903-730818 GCA_009831015.1 Picea engelmannii
AAAACATAGCTACTATGATTTGAGAATCTCCTTCCGCAATTAGTTAATGAAATCCAAGCTAAGAGGCAACTTAAATACCCCAAATGAGAGCCCAAAGTTCAACAAAATTATTTGATTCATGACTAAGGTTACCAGCTCGTATGCGATGAGTCTGATCCTTATCATCTCGGAAGACTACACCAAAACCTACCGGCCCTAGGTTGCCCTTTGACGCTTCGTCAAAATTAAATTCGAGGAAACCGGGGGAGGGCGTTTCCACTTCTTAGAACTCATGATAGAGGATAAGCAGTTGAGATTCAGATTGGGCTCTGGGGCTAGGCATAGATCCCACTTGAGCAAAATGGGCCTTTCATCCTGATCACAAGTCAAGTCATCTACAATCCATTTTTTTTGCCAGACTGTCTCCAAGATATTATCTTGAATTTTGGGCCATATTCCTTGCCAAGGTAGTTGTGCGGAGTGGAATATTCTTTAGTTTATCTCTTTCGTTATTTTCCACTAGAGAAACCCTAGCATAAGCTACCATATTCGATTTAACACTGGGTTTTTAAAAGCAAAGGATCGCTAGCTATCAATTGTGTCAATGATGTTGTCCCTGTGGCGGTCTGAAGTACACATCATTTGAGTAGCTTGGTCCCAAATTTTGGAGTTGTAATGACATTGATTGAGCATGTGCTCCATGGTTTCCTCATGTTGAAGGCATAGGGGACAAACAAAGGGCCCAATGAAGTCTCTCTTTCTAAGGTTGTCCCAAATTAAGATTCGCCTATGGGAAACCAACCATAGGAATGTGTTTACTTAGGTACATAAGTTGGCCTGCCAAATATTTATCTAGATATTTTCCTTGCGTAGTAGGTGAAATTGGGATTTCAATTCATAGGCTTCCTTGATAGTGAAGACCCCTTTTGTGGAGTGTCTCCATCTAATTATGTCAGGGTCTTGCTTAATCTAGATCTTATGAAGTGTTACTTCATATTGCCAAGGCCCAAGGTCGATGACCTCGTGAATTTTGAGATCTGTGTGAGTAATCTTCCATTCCCTCCATGACGAGGAAGAGGGAGTGCTTTTCCAACATTCTGCTACACATGTGGATCTATCTCGATGCATGCTTGCTTGAAGATCAAGCAACAAGCCCATTTGTTGCCATGAATTTTTCCAAAATAGGGCTTCCTTGATTTCCCAAAAAGCGTGCTCTTGTAATAGGGAGCGGTTCTACCGAGTCACATTCCATATAAGGGAGTCGTTCTTATGTTCATTTCACCTGATTAGTTGCATCTCTTCCACATCGGGTGTGTATTTGCGATGCCACATATGAGCCCATAGGTCCCATAGTTTCTTTAGCCACCTCCACCAGATTTTGGCTCCCATGACCTAGTTGTGCAAGTGAGGATCCCTTAATCCTAATTTACCAGCCTGTTTCGGCTTGCAGAGATACCCCCATTTGATTAACGCCCATTTTTTCCCTTCTTTAGTGCCTTGCCATAGGAATTTCCTTTGGATATTTCTAATGGTTTTTAGCACAAATTTAGGGGCCGCCAAAGCCGAGAAGATGTAGATCGAGATAACCTGCAAAATAGATTTTAAAAGCACCAAGCGACCAACTAAATTGAAAGAATGAAAGGTCCAAGATTTTGGGTGTTTGTCAATGGAGGCGACCAGACCCTCCCAATAACATTTATGGAGTGCATTATCAATGAGGGGGATGCATAGATATTTGGACAAAAGGGAGCTCTTTTTGAACCTCGGGATGCATGTGATGAAGGCTTGAATAACATGAGGGGTATCAAAGAAGAATATTTGGGATTTGTTTGTATTGATGGAGGTACCTGAGGATTCACAAAAATCATTGAGTATGTTGAGGATGCGGTGGGATTCTCTGGTTGTGGGGGCTCCCATCAATATTGTATCATCAAAAAATTGACTATGAAAGATAGGGGGTGCAATCCATGCAAGGGAATGCCTTTGAGAGAGCCATCCTCAATGGTAGCCTCGATGTAGAGACTGGGATCTTCCACCATATTAACAAAAAGAAAGGGGGAGAATGGGTCCCCTTGAAGGATTCCTCTAGAGGGAGAGAAAGGTTTGGATGTCACACCATTGATCAAGATAGCGAAGAAAGTTGAGGAAGTGAGGGTCATGATCCAATTAACCCAGGCCTCATTGAAACCAAAGGCAAGGAGGAGTGATCACATATATTGCTAGCTTAGTTGTTAAGAGATTTGGAGAGATCCAGTTTAACAAGAATACCGAGAGTGCCAAACGACTTCAAGGAGTGAATAACCTCATAGGCGAGGATACCACTATCCATGATTTGACGCCCCTCCAAATAACTCAATTGTTCATGATAAATAATGAAAGAATGAAGGGGTTTAAGCCGAAGGGAAATTACCCTTGTGATAAGCTTCTAGATGACATTGCACAGTGCGATCAAACAAAATTGCTTCGGATGCGAGACACGTTCTTCTTTGGGGATTAAAGTGAGAAAGGTGGCATTGAGTATTGGAAGTTTTAGAAAAACAGGTGTGCTCATTTTACCACGGACAATATAGCAATATTGTCACCCAACCATAGGCCGAAGCCACCCCCGAGCACCTTAACCTTGACATAAAATAAATCTAGAAGCAAACCCTAGGTCTAATAGCCAATCAAAGTAGCGTATCACTCTCCATAGCTAGTGTACCAAGAATAAAGTCCAAACCATAACCAAGAGAAAGTCCAAGGCTAAAACCGAAAATACAAGTTGCAGTAGTTGCAGCTGCAACTACTCTCCAGACTTGCGCACTTACTAAATTTTTGCAGTGTGCACTAAATTTCTGCAGTTGCGAGCTATGTGTGTCCAAATGAGCTCCGACATCCTGTATTTATACTACTCTTTCTTAGTTGTTTGGGACAACTTCTCTTCTGGAGGCTAAAAACTCAATATTAATTATTTTATTTAGCTGACTTGTCTTCTAGGGTTATGTTCAAGGCTTTAGGGTTTCCTCTTGCTTCCCATAATATTATAGTCTTGTCAGGGTTACACGTGGAGGTTTAATACCTCCTGCAGCTACCATAATATCAACACTCCCTCCTAGTCAGGGAGGTATTTAAAGGTAATTTTCTTGAGCACAAACATACCATTCAACCGATAACATCATCATAGCCACACAGGTTATCTCATGATCAAATCACGAGCACTATCATTATCATCTGATAGCATCAACTGTATCATCTCTCAAATCAATACTCCATATGAGTAATCATGCATGATGCTGAATAAGTCACTCACTCCACAGAGTGATACAAGAACCATTCTTCTAATCCGGACATATGTCCTAGAATAATAATTGTTCCAACAGTTGCTGAAATCCATGCCATGGGCTACAAGGACTATTCTTCTAATCCAGACATACGTCCTAGAAGAATAAATGTCATGGACCATTTTCCGCTTTGAGAATGTCTATCCACTAGCACACTAACTATCCATCTAGATGATAATCATTTCCAACACTATTGATAGTCTTCATGGCAATCAGAACAATGTCATTCAATAGAACACAACTATGTCTATCTATAGTAGTACACAACTACTATCCAGTGGTACACAACCACACCAAGTAGCACACAACTACTTAATCAGTGAAGCATAGTCACAACCAGTGGAACACATCCACCACAATAGCATACATCTACTATCCAGAGACATACAATCTCCACAACAATCATATCATCTGATATCAACTTGAATAAAATAATATCATGATATAAATTGAGTCATCTGGGCCATTCTTCCACTCATATTTATGAGATCTGGAAGACCATCTGCCCTCAGAAGGTAAAACATCAGCCATGGGTTATCTGGACTATTCTTCTCAAGCATAGAAGAATAATTGTCCCTAATTTATGAGCCTGGACCATTCACCTAACTAGGTCGTTCCTTTGACACTAATCATAGTGCAACCTGTAGATAATGAGTATGTCCCAGGGAAAGCCTATCTCTGATTGTTGAACCTGGACCATTCACCTAAATGGGTCATTCCTCCTGCACTAATCATAGTGCAACCCGGAGAGAATGATTCTGCCATAGGGAATGACTGTCCGAACCATTTCTTAATGGAAATGACCATCCTGCACCAACCTCCAAAACATACCATTCTTGGAAACTGCTCACAAATGTGAACTTCGAAAGAATGATTGTCCGGCAAGGCAGAACAATCTACTTGGCCACTACTCAGAGTGACTGCCAAGAATAATGGTTTTCCTAGACCATTCCCCCACACTGGCCACAAGAGGAATCGTTGTCTATGGTACATCAGTAATCTATCAGACCATTTTCATTACGAAAATGATTGTTCAATCTGGACCATTTTCCGAACTGGAAAATGCATGTCCGTCAGAAATCTCAAACCAGTTTCTGAACTGGAAAGGAACTGCTCATCCTGGACCATTTTTCGAACTGAAAAACGATTGTCCATAAATCAATAACATATTAGTGCTCCCTCATAACCTGGGGGTAATCTCTTCATTTTTCAATAAGGAAGTTGTCTCCACGAGCCCCGACTTGTTTCTTAAGTACACAAAATTTTCATCTTGGACAGAGGCTTTACCAAAATATTTGTTATCTGCTCATCGGTGGAGATATACTGGAGAATCACTTCTCTCTTATGGACTTTATCACTAAGAATATAATGCTTGATCTCAATGTACTTTGGTCTGTCATGGAACATTGGTTTTCTCTGAAGGCTTCACATAGCTCTTATCATTATAATATATCATGGTTGAATTCAATACCTTTGTTTCCTGCTAGCTCGTGACATTGTGGCAAAGCTCAAACTGAAACATATCCAAGTAGCACTTCTTCTGTCATCATGAGAGTTTGTCATGGATTAGCAATCCATCATCCTGGACTTTTGAGTAACCATTATGATACACTATTTCTGTCATAGAAGGTTTTCACCACACTTTTGTTGTATATAAGATACTCTGCATCAATTTGTTTGAATCCATACAAGGTCTTCTTATATATGCATACATGGGTCTCTTTCTGGCATAAGCTTCTTTCTCAAGTTGCTTTATTTGGGAAGAACAGTCTTTTATATGTAAATTCCAATCCATGGATACTACAGGAGGTATATCTGGTTTACTGGAACGAGTTGTCGTCGTAGTCTTTTTCCTTTCTTTTGGAAGAACTTCTGAATTTCGCAATGCTTTTATTCATAAGTCTTTTTCACATTTTCTTACATACATTGTTCTTTATCATAACTTCGATTTCTTCTGCTTGATTGCTTCTAGTGGGTTCAAACCAAGCTGGTCGTCTTTGTGATTCTCGGTATAATAACTGGTTGTTCTGACTTTTTCTTTCTTTCTTGGAATCTTCATGTTCTTCCTCATGTTTCCCTTTAGCTCTTGGGTCCATGGACTCTTCTATAGATTCAATGCCCTGAATATTCCAACTTCTTCCTTTCATCACAAGATCATGGATGTAGATGGACAACCAAGGATACTTTAAGGCTTCTTTTCAAAGAAGACTTCTTCTAAAGTGAAACTGAACACGTGTTGCTTATCATGGTTGTTATTTTCAATGGGAACATGGATAGATACTTCATAATCCTTAATGGATCATATCATTTAGGATTATCTCCCTCCTGATCCTTGCTTCATGCATGAATGCATGCTCTTCTTTTGGAATTCTGTAATTAGCTTTCTCCATCTAAGAGATTCCACGCTTCCGTCTACGTCCTTATTGCTTTCTGCAAAGTGTCACAAGTCTTTTTCTAGTTTCCTCTTGATTGATGACTTCTTTCTGTTTTGACTTCTTCTGGGTCTCTTCGAGTTTGATTCCAATTTCGGCTTATCTGGTAGTTGTTATTTATATAATAGCTTCCACATAAATTGTTACCAAAGATTGTCAACATACTTCATCTTTTTCATGTGTATTGCTTGACTTGTAGTCATTGTGATAGCAATCCTTATCTTGTTATTCTTCCATAGGTCTTGTTTCACTAACCATCTTTTCTTCTAAGAAATAGATATGCATGATATGTACAGGAACTATGTAAACATGGTATGTACAACAACTATGAAGAATATAGTTACCTTGATTTTGAAGAAGAAGTTTGTTTTATCCTGCTTGGCTTTCTTTGAGGGTTCCCTTTCTTCGACAATTGTTGCTTCCTTTGTTTCCTTCCTTTTCTTTAACTCAAGACAATGGTTTTCGACAGTTGAAGCATTGTATCTTTGACACATCCTTTTCTTGATTTGGTTTCTTCTTTCTTATTTATGAAATTCTTGAACTATGTTGTGAAAGCTTGATCATCGTATTTCTTTTGGGATACTCCTTTCTTGTGTTCATGCTTGTGGCAAATGCATCCCATGTCTTGGGAAGACCATTGAATACTATATTTACTGGTTCCTTTTCTGAAATGATTTCTTCAATAGCTTGTAGTTGATCTCTTAATTGAGAGATTCTTACAAGGTATGATGTTATGCTATCATCATCATTCATTTTCATGTCACGAAGCTCATTTTTCAGACTCATTACTTGTCCAATGTTTCTGATTGAGAAGAGGTTAGTTAGGGCATCATATATCTTCTTGGATAAGTCAAGATGAGAGATGTAGGGTATCAAGTGGTATTTTACAGAGTCCACTATGATACTCGTAGCATTGATGTCATTGTCTTTGAACTTCTCCATAACTGCAACGTTATGAGGTTCCTTCTCTTTTCCTGCTTCAAATTGTGGTTCCACGATCTTTCCTTTCACGATATCCAATACCTTATTCTTGGAAAGGATGAGGTCAATCCTTGTCTTTCATGCTCTGAAGTTAGAAGCCCCTTCTAACTTGTTTTCTAACTTCATAGAGTAAGTCATGACTTCTTTGACTTGGTCAACCTTTGACTTTGAAGAAAAACTCAAACTTGACGTCTTAGCTTGCTAAGTGTACCATGAGGTGTGTTAGGTTAGGGCGCACTTGGCTATCCAAAAATTAGGTCAATCTCTTCACTTAAGGTGCCTTAACAAGAGGGTTAGGGTTTCATTGCTGCAACAAAAACTTTGACTGCAACTGCAACTGTAACTGAGCAAATCTTCCCAATCTATCTTCCAACGGTTAGACTGTTCGAAGATAGTGTGGGCCCATAACCTGTCAGAAAAATAGGTGTGCTCGTTTCACCATAGACAATATAGCGATATTTTCACCCAACCATAGGTCGAAGCCACCACCGAGCACCTTAACCTTGACAGAGAATAATTTTGGAAGAAAACCCTAGGCCTAATATCCAATCAAGGTAGTGTATCACTCTCGAGAGCTAGCATACCAAGCATAAAGTCCAAACCATAACTAAGAGAAAGTCTAAGCCTAAAACCAAAAATACAAGTTGCAGTAGCTGCAGCTGTAACTACTCTCCAAACTTGCGCACTTACTAAATTTCTGCAGTGCACACTAAATTTTTGCAGTTGTGAGTTGTGTGTGTCCAAATGAGCTCCGACATCCTGTATTTATACTTCTCTTTCTTAGCTGTGTGGGCCGACTTCTCTTTCTAGAGGCTAAAAACTCAAAATTAATTATTTTCTTTAACCGACTTGTCTTCGAGGGTTATGTTCAATGCTTTAGGGTTTCGTCTCGCTTCCCGGAATATTCTAGTCTTGTCAAGGTTACACGTGGAGGTTTAATACCTCCCACAACTACCATAATATCAACATGAAGCACACTGAGAGTTTTACGAGAATCCTCTATCGACTGCAATACCTCCTCTCGAACCAGATGCCAATAATAATGGAAGAAGTCTGTGGTGAATCCATCTGGCCTTGGGGGTTTTCCTGTGGGAATGTCCTTGATGGCTTGATCAACCTCCTCTAGAGTCACTAGTTTGAGGAGAGTTGCATTTTGTTCAACAGAGATCAAAGAGGGGATGTGTTGTGTTATTTTTATAATAGCCTCAGATATATCTGGACAAGGTTATGTGAGTAGATCCTGGTAAAAGCTTACTAGTTCTCTCTCTATTCCTCGGTGATCCATGATCGGCTATCCTTGAGCATCCTCGAGCCTAGCGATGCGATTAAGGTTCCTTCATTGAATCATGGATCGATGGAAGAATTTGGAATTTTTCTCACCCTCTTTGAGCCATTGTACTTTGGATTTTTGTTTCAAGAGGGTTTCTTCTTGAGTGTACCGATCTTCTAATTGTTGCTTAATATGTGTCTCTTCTTCTTTTAATTGGTTCGAGCTCCCCTGTGTAATGATTTCCTATTTTATTTCCTTCATTCTTTATTCCAAGTCCCTTTGGGATTGGAAGATATTGCCAAAGACATTTTTTTTCCCAATCTTTGAGATGTTGTTTGAAGTTTTCCATCTTTTGCTGAAAGCGATACATCAGAGTTCCATGGGGAATGACTGCTTCCTCCCACCATTGCTGGAATTTTTTTCTGGAAATTAAGGCGAGTCAGCCAGAATTTTCTCAATTCTGAATGATTTGTGGAGTGGGGAGCTCGCAATATCCAACCATAGATTAATTGGCTAGTGATCAGAGCAAACCACTGAAAGAAAACTAGATTCCATAAGAAGGCCATCTAATGTTAGTGGTTCTAAAATTAGGAAACGATCCAAGCGACTCGCAATCTGTTGGGATCCCGATTTCCTATTAGTCCAGGTGAAGTCTCCATTGATATTTTCAAGGTCCATTAGACGAAGAGTGGCAATAAGGTTTTAAAAAACCTCACTATCTCCTTCCAGCTGACGAATACCTCCTCACTTCTCTTCAAGGGAGAGAATGATGTTGAAGTCACCTCCTAAGATCCATCTTCTATCTTGGATGATTGTGCTAAGACCTTCCAAATTGTTCAAAAAGAGGGTTTTGTTGGAAGGTGAATTCCACCCATAAACATTGGTGAGAAACCCCTCCTTGTTGGAGCCAATGGCACTATATTTAGTTAATATGGTCCATTTGGTCATGAAAAAGTTCTCAAGGATGACTATTGTCGAGTTCCAGAGGATGGCTAAGCCTCCTGCTCAACCTCTCAAGTCAATATTGACGTACTGACATTGTCTCCAACACTTGGCTAAAATGGAATAAGCCTTAATGCTTGCACATTTAGTCTCTTGGAGGAATAAAACATATGGATTTTTCGCCATAATATGATTTTGAAGGAGTCGTTGCTTACTCGTTCCATTGAGGCCTCAAATGTTCCATGAAATGATCTTCACGAGGATGGTTGAGAATGGATGGGATGAAAACTCTCAATAATTAGTTAGATTTGACCCGAGTTTAGTATGTAGCTGCCCACATCCTGAATCAACTATTGGGTTGATTTTATTCCACATCTTTTTTCCTCTATCGACTGCTTGCGAGAATACTTTAGAGGATCGTTTTTGATTCCCAGCCCCATTCCAGATCTGGAAGTTGCACCTGCAATGGAATCGAGATAGACCTTGTGGACTTTTTAGAGTTGTTCATGAGGGAGGGAGAGTAATTCTTTTTTGTGGTAGGCTTCCTCAAGACTTACCAGGTCAATCCCTGCCAATTCTTTCTCGTCTAATTCATTCTCCAAGTTGCCTCCATCTTTAATTATTTTCTCCTCCACCATAGGGCCTAAACCAGAGGCAGGAGAAATTTTCTGAATGATGGGTGCCTACTTTAGTTTCTCCGTCTCTGTCTCTTTCACGTTGGGCGGATTTAGACAAACCCCTTCCATCTTTTGATTTTCTAGGGTTTGATTCAACATCTCAAAGAAGTTGCCGGTGGAGGGAGCTTTGACTCGATTAATGTATGGTTTCTTAGGGCCTTACTTTCTTTTCCATTGCACTTGGTTGAATCCATCCTTGGTCTTATTTACTGCCATAGTCTCTAACTTGGGTGGAGCATTGAGCGGGCAATCCCTAAAGAGATGACCATGCTCATGCCATTTTCGACAATGGAAAGGGATGTGTTCATAATCAATCATTTGGATCCAATCATTGTCTTGATGCTCTAGACAAATGGAATCCTAAAGGGGTTTGGAGATATTCACGTAGACATAGATTCATGCATAATAAGTATAGTGTCCTTGTCTAGTAGCCTCAATGACTTTAACATAGATGCCCAACATATTTTTGATTCCCTCCAAGATTTCTTCCAGCCAAAATTCCTTAAGAAGTGAATAGAGTCAGATCTAAATAGGGGAATGGGTGAAGTCCCCCTTCTCTGGGCTGAAACGTTCAGTCCAAAACCTCAAATAAAGCCCGATCGAGGTGAAAAAATATGGCCCATTTCCAAAGACTCGGTCTCAATCCTCCAGGTTATGGAAAATTGTGGTGAAAAAACCCTTAGAACCCAGTTGAAGATCAAAATGACCCTTGGGCTTCCACCAAGCTTTGATCCATATGATTAGATTCCTCTTTGAGCCCACAGTCCCAAATTTTTTCCAATAAGCGCATTATCTTTCATGTATTGTGTGTACTCCCCCACCCATTCTGATTTGATCGCATACCTTGGCGCTATCAGGGCTTGCAGAAGGCATTTTCCTAGCTCCCAAGCCCAAGCCACCTTTGGATGGGATGGTTATGGGTCAATCTTCACTAATTTTTCTTTGCTGGATTCATCCCGAGAGGTATGTTCTTGCGACGACGAAGTCTCTTCGAAGGCAGGTTGTGATCCATTAGATCCCATTGTCATGTGACCGGATCTGCTTACTACAACATCGTGGTAGGACGGGGTTCACGCCCCCTCACCAACATGCTTCATGACAATGATCATGCCAGCACTCACACAATGCTTGTTGCACAGGTGGTACCAGAGATCGAGAGTTTTCAACGAACCCTATTTCTTTTTTAAAATTGAAGGACATGAGGGTGGGCTTTGATCCACTTATCTGTGCACGTGTCACAATATCATTTAATATAATATCTTTGGGTGCAACCATACATTCGACCACTACCCGAAGGTGTCCCCATGGCTCCAGGTTAAACGATCCTCATTGGAATTTAACCTTGCTCAATGGTGAAAAACTCCTCGCTTTTTGCTATTGGATCCAACCCCTTTGGGAAGGTTAAACTTCAACCTCATTCTCGAGGCTTTTTTTTTTATTTTAATAAACGAGGGGTATTGTTATAGAGTCGATGACTATTATATTAACTACAATCTACAATGTTCACAAGGATATGGATGAGAGACACCGACCAACTTATCGACCCTTTTTTAAATGTGAGGGTTGCGACCATAATAATGTAATATTGAACAATAGACTACGCATAATGGGAGCTATTGTAACAATAATTGTGCCTAAAACATCATGCCAACCACTCCAAATTGCTGCTAGACTGTAATCTAAGAACCTATTATGCTAGACTTTCAAATATATATACTGACATTAATGAAGGAAATTTTCATTGTAATTAGGAGTTTTATCTTACAAAAATTGTTTTATAGCCTAAAGAGAAAAAAATTATAAATATGTGGTTTCGATTTTAATTGGACAAGATAGGAATATGTGGCTATTTTATTCACTTTGAAATGTTAACTCTTATGGATAGGTTGTTAACACTAACCTATCAATGGAGACAAGTTGAATCACAAGTTTTTAAAATTGTCCATAGTGTTTTGAAAAAGGATAAAAAGGCCATATTGAACCTACTCGTAGAAAAAATGGGCAATTGTGACTATGACATTCGTATTGTATAATTCTTTCGGCACATGAACAAGAAATTAGTTTGTTATTTAACTTAAACGCAAAGGGGATTGTACAATGGAACATCATTGAGAAGGCCGAGAAGCATCTAATGAATAAACAACTGTACATCACAAGGCTAGATTTCCTCTTTTGCAATACATCACCACGCCCTAATTCTAGGCATTCGTGTTGTAAGAGGCAACCACCCAATCTCTCTTCTTGTAAAATTGATGGGAGGGATGCTATATCTATCCACATGTATTTTAAGGCATGTTTCAAGAGAAGACCGATGAGAGGACAACTCAACTACTTATCGTAATTAGGAGCGTTGGACAACGCCTAATAACTAGGGTGTTGTACACCACCATCCATGGTCAAGAAGGTACCATTCAATTCTTCACATTGGTGTGTGAATAATGGTTAAAGAGTCCACCTTTGGTGAACTTTTGTACACCTGTATAATATTCCTTCCGTACTATTATTAAAACCTCAATACAATTCTTTTTTTGAACTTGAAGACAGAGAACTCTTTTCCTACAATAGTAGCATACGTGTTATCTACACAAGGTATTGCAAGTTTTCTTTATACCATTGAAATGAAAGACTCTTCCCTCTTTGTGGACAAGTCTTCTCATTCAACCCTTGTGCTTTTGGGGTCTTGAATCTTCGGCTTCCATGGGAAACAATGTACCATATACAATATTTTCAATTTTGCTTTCCATATCACAATTTATGATAGGTTTAGGTTGTGTGTAAAAGTGGATTTCAATAATGACTTATTTGATAACATTGGTTGTAAGTTAGATTATGCGTGGTAATCTTCATGTTTTGAGTATGGTTACTTAGTGGTTTCATATCTAAAGAAAAAATGACTAGAGAAAGCCCTCCAATCTTTAAGAAGAAAAAAGATAAAAAAGTAGAACTACATGTCTACTTGATGTAAGGCCTAGGAAGAGCACTACCACTCGAGGGAATTATAAAGGAATCCGAAGAAGAGCCAAAAGCACTGAGGAGTAACAATGAAACGACATCAAGTCAAGAAGAGAAAAGAAAAATGGGGCACCGCACACGATGATATTATATGAAGCTCACAAGGTTTCAACCAATTTTTAGCCTTGGTAATTGGACATTATTAATTGCAGGCAAATCCTTCTTAAGCAAGGGGCATTGTAAAAACTTTTATGGGGATAGGATGAGTTAATGTGACCAGCTAGTAGTAGGCTTATCTACTTATCCTCTTTAGCTATTGAAGCACAAATAGTCATTAGGGGATGAGTTAACATGTTATAATATTAAGATGAATATTTTAGGGAAGCCCTTACAATGCCTGTGACTTAGCGATGTATTTACATACAATCAACAATGTCTAATTGCCTCTAGGCTAAGGATAGTGAGAGATAATATGAAGAAAACACAACACCTTATTGGTCCTTTTAATGCCCTTCGCTTTATAAATGTCTTAATATTTTTCATTAACACGGTGGTAGGTAAATAGAGAGATATACAAAGATAATGTAACACCTTAGCTAATAAATTCTTAAATGCCCCTTACTTTATGAAGTATTTCTTTAATATCTTGTTTCATTTTGTTAACTAAAAATAACTCAAGAGAAAATAAAAAGAAAACACGACATAAAATGCAAGCGCTTCTAATGCTTTTTATTTTATGATATATTTACCTAACATCTTAAGACCTAGACTAAAATAACATGAAAAATCAAATATAAAACATAACTTATTATTTCATGTACCTAATGAAATAAATTAAAATGTCGAGGTATTTTAGTGAGATTGTCATTAAAATAAAATTTTTCTTGGTCTCAGAATAAGACCTAAAACTGCTTTTGATTGACTAGGAGCTCATCTTTCTCGGATGTAAGGAAACATTTTAACAACCCAAGACCTAGAGACATTTGGGAAGAGTGGAAGTCTACTCCTTATGGACCACTAGTAATTCATTTCAAGTGGTGTGTTTTTTCTAAAATAACGATGATAAATTAGCCCGCATTCACATAGCAACCAATAATAATTATCCTCACTATTTTTTTGTTTGTTTGTTAATTTGTTCGAACCTGCTGGCTACGGGATTAACCCGTGGCTTGAGAAACTGCGACTCAGGGGCATCTAAGCCGTCAAAATCACCCGGGGATCGCACCCGGCCTGAGCCACACCAACCCTTAACATGGTTGGATTTTTTGTCCCCACAGGTTTCGAACCGGTGACTTTAACAACACTAAGTGGCTTAACAACACACTCCATCACCGACTGTCCTACACCTCAGAAACTATAATTATCCTCACTATTAATTAACAACTATATTATAATAAATTTTACCTCCTTTAAAAAATTATATATATATATATATATATATATAATCTTCTTTTAATTTCACTTATTCATCAAAATAAATTAAGATATTTAAAAAATATTTTGTAACATAATAAAAAGATGATAAAACCTTCCATTCCCACGCCATCCCGAGTTGAAGGAAATTTGCGAGATAATTCTGAAAAGTTGAAGAAAATTTGATAGATAATTCTAAAAAGGTACCTACTCAACTAACAAATGATTTTGAGCTTTTACTACAATTAAGATCTAATAATCTTGTCACACTCTTGTACTATACACAAGTACATCATTTCTTTATTGTAATTAAAAAACAACCGTTGTTATTTTAAATTTTATAAAAAATATACATTTTGATGTTTTCAACTTTTTTTTTTTTAATCAATTTATGAAATATTTATGATTTTTTTTTTCCATAAAGTTTGCTAAACAGTTAGAGCATTATAAAGATGGGCACAAACATTTTCCGAGGGAAGAAGTGGGATGCATTCCATTTTTTTTACCAAAATTTTTGCTATGGAAGAAGGGGATGCATTCCATTTTTTTTACCAAAAAAAATTGCTAAATAGTTAGAGGATTATAGAGATGGGCAAAACATTTTTCGATAGTAGAATTGAAAGTTGGGACCCTCTGGTAGAAACAAGAAGAAGAAATAGAGTAGAGTAGAATGCAAGGTGATTCATAGATTCCCCTGCAAGCTTTGCCAACCACATTTTCCTAACGACGACAGAGACATCATGTGCTCCCCAAATATTAAAATAATAATGACAAAAAAACAAAATTCAAAACTCCGGCGGACATTCAGAATTATTCGCCTCAAAGTTTGAGCTCTCCTCCCTTGTTGTGCTACATTTTATATTATACCGTATGTATATATATCCACGTACTCTACAAAATTAACCCTGGGTGAAGTAACCTTCTTTCTTTGACCCTTAGGTTGACCTGCAGACGTGGCAGCCAGTGGGGTTCCAACTTTCAACTTCTCTCCCCGGCCTCTCTGCGGTAATCTTCATCTTCCTTCTGTGTCGTAAAATTTTCAGGGCAGAATTGTTATTGTTATTTTTATATGCTCATTCTTCTTCTTCCTTCTTCTGATAACTTACTGCGCACCCAACCCTACAATAGATTACAAGAAGAAACCCTCTCAAAGGGAAGCGCACAGTAGTGGAAGCAACGAAACGAAACCCTACCTGTAAAGAATAAGGCGTTGTCAGTAGTAGCTTTTGTTTGCTGCTTCTTCACGCATGGCCGGCGCGCGATCTGAACTAGAGGTGGAGGTACCGCCCGTTTCGATCCAGAATAATCTAATCTAATCATTCATGGCCGCAGCTGCTCCGTGCATTTGATCCAGATTATTGTTCAAGATTTCTGTGATGCTTCCGAGGGATGCGGAGCTCTGCGCAATTCGAACCGGAGACGACGTGCAGGTTAAGCTTTCGGTTGCGGTGTTCTTCTTCTTGTTGTCGTTTTTGTGTATCGGTCGGGAGCAGAGAAAGGCAACGGGGAACAGCGGGGACTTGAATGTTGATGTTGTGTGAGGAGATAAAATGTCTGCGCCGGTTACGCCATACGACCGTCCGCGGAACAGGGTTCCGAATACGGTACGGTTATCGCTGCTCTTTATCGCATATGCCTTTTCAATTCGGGGATGCTATAATTTCCCCGGCGGTGTCCCGGCTCCTTCTCTTATCAATTTGTGATTTTTTAAATAAAAGTTGAAATCATTGAATTTAATAAAGGTTTGTGTTAGGCTTTTGTTTTCTGTAGATTTTGTTTGAATCTGCACCCTGTAAGTGCTTTAGTGCATTTATCAAGCTCTTACTCGATTTTATTAATCGAATTGCAATAATTAGGCCTAAGTCTCTATGCGAAGCCACTGGTAACGGAGCCTTTTGGATTTTTACATTTTTTATGAAAGGCGTTTCCATGGATATCCTATCAAAGCCATGTGGCAAACCTTAAACCACTCCGTTTTCTTCCAAAGGCATTGATCCTTTCCTGATTGGCAAACGGTAAATACTAAATCTAAAATATGCTATATTTTCTAATGTGAGTAATTTTTTGTGTCAGGAAATTGTTTAGACTATGCCAAGTTCCCAAATGAAGCTATGGTGTTCATCAATGAATTTATGCATTACAGAGAAAACAGAGAAGGACGAACTTACCTTAGTGTTAGATCAAAAAATAGTTAATGGCTGCATTTAAATGATGTTGGCTCTTTAAAGTGTACTTGCTGATTAAGGCCATGTCAGCTGCAGCGTTATTGCAGGGACAGCCATGGCCAAGTACGAGAGCCAACCTAAACTAAGCATTTTAAATTTAACATTCCACATCTAATCTCAACAGAAAATTAAATAAATCCATTGGATAAAATCATCTTTGAAAACTGAAAATAACAAGATGCACAACATTCACCCCAAGAGCAATAAAAACTGAGCCATTCTCATTAAGATGTAAAGCTGAACTACAACGGAGCTCAGGGGGTGCTCGATAGCTCTCGCTAGTACTCTATGTTCAAGGGAAATGAAAAACAACTACTATGAGTTACAATCCATGAATGAACAACCTCATTATAGAGGCGGAAATTCAAATGAGTCCTTCTCTCTTTCTTTCCCTTCCAATGGTCAAATTAAAGATAAACATTATAAACCTTTGAGGACGATTACATTTTATACAAATAAACCCAACAAATGACAATGCAATGTTGCTCAGATTTAAAAATATGAATTGGAGCTTGAACCTGTTTTTCTTTTCTTAGCAAATTGCCTACAATAGGAATTGAAAGGCGGGAACCTGAGCATGGGACAGATATGTTGGGATGAATAAGTTGTTCAGTCAGGAACATCCAGTGGCATATCTTGGCTAGATCTGCTAGTTCAGCATACTGAGGGTTAGATAAAAAAATACTCAATGGCTGCATTTAAATGATGGTTGGCTCTTTAAAGTGTACTTGCTGATTAAGGTCATGTCAGCTGCAGTGTTATTTCAGGGACAGCCATGGCCGAGTACGGGAGTCAACCTAAACTAAACATTTTAAATTTATGTTGGGATGAATAAGTTGTTCAGTCAGGAACATCCAGTGGCATATCTTGGCTAGATCTGCGAGTTCAGCGTACGGAGGGTTGGAGTCCGTTCTTTTGTGATGAAGCCCATGCAGGGGCAAGGGGGGCATGAGATCGGCATTGATGCAATGGGAAGCAATTGCTGTGAGGCTCGCCAAGATTTGGTATGCCACCAAGAGAGTGAGCTCTCTCATCGTTGTGTGAAGGGAACCCAAGTACCCTTTACATGAAGGGAACACAAGTACCAATAAATAAACTTGCCATGGTCAATTTTAGGATTAGGTAAACAATTGCAGAGGCTTCAAAGTTGTGCATTTTATTCTATTTTTTTTTTCTCCATATGATGAAAACTCCATTTTATCAAAATAAAAAATGGACATAATCTCTGAAGTAACTGGTGATAGCTTGAACTTTTAGAATACACAATCATAGGTGTTCTTGGGGGCTTTTTGTGTTGAACTGCATTATCTTTTTAGCTGAGTGAAAATTGAACTTGCAAATTTCATTACTCAGTATAATACCACATTCAATATTTTCTCGAAATCTAAAGTAGTTAAGGGTGCCATGTTACCGTCAAGCATGGATCTTTGTTTGGCACATGATATCGGGAGCTCTGATAGTTGTTGGATTTCTTGTTCTATTATTTTTTTGCCCAACCATCTGATATACAACCAAGCCAGAATTTTGTGCTTTGATTACAAAGGTCTTTTAAGACACACTAGGGATGGTCTTTTAAGACACACTAGGGATGATATTTATTACATCATTTGATCTGACTTATGCATTGATTTACTTTTATTGAATGTGCAGGTTTTTAAGAGTGGACCGCTTTTCATATCATCGAAAGGTTTGCAGTGATTCCCATAATTATGCTATTAAAATTTCTACGTTTTTACAGTTTAAAACAAAAATTAAATATATCTGGGAAACAAATAAAAACAATAATGTAGTTTCATTGAGGTTCAACATGGAAATACTGTCCTTTCCAGAGAATAGCATAAATGTTGGCATAAGATGTTAAATGGAGAGATCCTATTTTGCAAATGTGGTAAGAGATCAACTGGGTCTTGACTCTTTACCAACCATATTTTTATACTGCTTACTAGTGCCATTTTAGAAGACACGAGAAATATTGATCAGGTTTCTTTGCTAGAAAATTTCCACAGGCCACAATGCATTCAAACTCATACAAAATCTAAATAGAAATACTACTGATGGATGGCAACCTCATTGAGAACTAAACTAGAAAAATTTCTGAAGATTTTGTTTGGGGCTTGGAAGAAACACAATGGTTTTCTGGCAATTGGAGCCTTCTTCAAGCCTGGAGCGGTTTCAGTTCATTGATTGGTACATCATAATTGAAAGAAGCTTGATCCATAATCCAGATTCTGCACTGCATTTCTTTTTTTGGCTCATGATCATCTGTTACAACATATGCGGGAAGTGAAGAATGTTAATTTAATTTTTCTAGCTGCTTGCTCAACGTGAGTGCTTGACTTGAAAAAAATACTTTAATATTCATATATCTGCCCTTCACCATGCCTGGAAACTTATAAAACATCTGACAGTAATGAATGAAATGGAACATGGAGCGGTGATATGCAACCAATGTGGTTTTTTCGCATACTGAAACATTTATGATTGACACCTTTTAGTCACGAGAGCCTCAAGCTATATAGTCTTTTTTTTCTTGAAAAATCCCGTAATTTTTCCATAACACATCCGCTGACAATCATCATGGAAACGCCTTATAAATTGTTCACAAACAACACACCAAAGTACACCTAAAGGTTGAGGACATTTTTGATTAGTTTACATGGCTGAAGGGAGACATGTTCATTTGTTTATAATAGAATTGATGCTAGACCATGCGCTAGAATCAGGCCTATGTCAAAGCAAGATCACTAGAGGAATGTTTATGAAGATAACTGCCAAGATAATGACTTACAACATAAGCATACTGACAACTGCACTGGCACTAGGCAAGGATGGCTACATCTTACTGTTAGTATTCTTACCAGGGTTCTTGCATTCAGACTGTAGGGTATCTGTACCAGGGGTACCTATTACATGCATAGTACCCACTGCATGGGTCAGTGGTAAGTACGTATATTATCTATCTTATGAACAAATCATAGACGATTTATGGCATTGAGTGTAAAATTTCAACAATCAAGACCCCTATGCAGTCTCATTGGATTTGGCAATCACAAATTCTTATCTATTGTGTTTTATATTTTGTTAGTATACACACCCGGTAAATCCAACCTCTATAACTGCCATATTTGCAACAGCATTGGCATCTGCCAACTATAATGATTAATAGGCTTCGATGGTCAGGTGCATCAGAGAAATGTCTCTAATACAAAAGAATAATAAAATTGCTGTAGTACCCGGTAAATCCGATCTCTATAACTGCCATATTTGCACCAGTATAAGCATCTGCAAACTATAATGACTAATAGGCAGAAATGCCTCTTATACAAAAGAGTAATAAAATTCCTGTAGTGTTTATCTCAAAAACATATATTGCATTTGAGTCAAACAGGTCCCAACAAAAGCACTAAATGAAAAAATGATTCTACTTTCTATGTAACCTCTACATCAAATGAACCAGCACATTAACACTATTTTGCCATGATTTCTACGCTTATGAGGAAACCTTAGATGGGTCAATACAAACTCAACTTCCAATTGATCATATTCCTTAACATGGTTGGTATAATATTTTATCAAGATTGGCATAACATGCTTATTGCTGTGTTTTCCATACCATGGAGATTGGTGGGATCCATGAAAAGGCTTATCCATTGTGCATTAACATTGTTCCTCTTGTTGCATTTTTTCTCGTGCTGAACAATAAAATGATTCTATCAAGCCTCTACATTGAGTAAAGTTTCGAACAGCGTACTGATTTGCCATGATTTCTGCACCTAGGAAGTAATGTTGGGAAAATATGATCTCCCAACTAGTCATCACATTCCTTAACAAGATTGGCATAAGGTATTGTCAAGATTGGCAAAATATGCTTATTGATGTGTTTTCCATAATACCAGTCATCGATGGGACCTATTGGACACTGACATTTTGGGTCAATTTTGGGCAATCTATTTTTAGCAAGAAGAGTATTTTCTGGTAGGATAATTATATTTTTGGGGACCCATTATGGCATATAATGTTGTTGTTAAATTTCAGGTCATTTTGTAAATTTTTTGGAGGGACTAGATCTGTTTTGACACCTGCTATTTTTAGAAGATTCTGTCTGAGTAGGGTTTGAATGCCATTTTATTGCTATTTTCACTGGAAGATGGAGTGCTGGAGTTTGCTGACTTTTCAATAAGCAAGGTTAAACATGAAGTTCATTCTATTTTTAACATTTAACTTAACCATAACCAATAATGTTGCAGCATCCAAGATCACAAGAAGAAACACCATGCACAAGAACACAAGAAGTATCCCGGGAAGCCCTTCTCAACAAGGGAAGAAAACCCAACCAAAATCCTTTGCTATATTCTTCAAGAGAAAGACCTTCACCACCAAGAAAACCTAGCACACAAGAGGGTGCTTGCAAACCCTAAAAGACTAGCGCCCAAGAGAGGTGCGCACTTTTCCCAAGAAGGTGTACTTGCTGAAATTTCCAAACACACACAAAATATATGATTCCTCAATGGGGAATTTACCTTTACTTATATTAGACTTGACCTGTCAACATAAGTGTCTATTGGCACAACATGGCCGACCTCTCTATCTCATAATATAATTAATATTAACCAGATTAATTTTCTTTTACATTAATTACCAATTACATTAAGGTGGGGCCGACATGTACCCTTTACATTACAATTAGAGTTACAGGCAAGTTTGACTCTTGAACAATATAGCAAGGGATCTTATACACCCAGTAGTGCTCATCCACTAGGGGCACATCCATAGGGATGTCCATATCTCTGGCTCACTGCATTACACAGAAGAACCACTTTTTCACTAGTGCTCAGCCGCTAGGATCATGTTCACCTGTGCTCGTCCACAGGCACGTCCACTCAACAGATCTTCTTTCCCACTGCATTACACAGGAGAGTCATCAGGAGTTTCTCATCAACTCTCTGCTCAGAGGAGGCTAATACATCATCTTCATTTCTGTCTCATGACGATGCACCCAACACTTTGGGATTTCACACGTTCACCTTTTGCTCAGCCACATGCATGTCCAACTCAGTAGATCTCCTTTCTCACTGCGTTACACAGGAGAATCATCTGGAGTTCTTCTCAACTCTCTGTAAGGAGGAGGCCATCTCTACGTTCTAGCTCTGTCTTAGATAGGAACCACACACACCCCTCTCAGGGGCTCTCTCTCAGGTTTGTATCCTGGAGAATGTCTCACATAACTGCAATCATCAACAGAGTTGAGATGTTTCCTTGTGATTTTTTATGGGTTGAGGACTGCTATTTTCTCCAAGAGATGGAGAACCCACTTTCTAGCTTGACTTGGGCTGACTTTGTTGGTAGATGCATCCTAATTTTAGTCTTGAGCTAGAGAACATGCCTTGAGTGGCTTCCTAGTGACTTTCCACACTTACCTTTGCTATTTTGGTCTAAAAGCTAGAGTGTATGCATTGAGGAAGGTGTTTTTGGAAGTTTCCATGATTAGACATGCTATTATTACCAAAGCTAGAGCACATAGATTGAGGAAGGTGTTTTTGTGGACTTTCCATAATCAAACATGCTATTCTCTTCAGAGAGTTAGAGTTCATGCTTTGAGGAGATATTGATGGATCGAGGAAGGTGTTTTTGGAGAATTTCTATGATCCACACATGCTATTCTTATTAGAAAGTTAGAGTGCATTCCTTAAGCAGATATTTATGGATTGAGGAGGATGCTTTTGTGGAATTACTATAATCTACACATGCTATTCTCATCACAAGGCTAGCGTATGGTTTGACGAGGACTGTTTTTATGGACTTGTCTATTTGGGCTATTCTTGCCTAAGGATGGAGTGCATGGGAATATAGTGTTAGTGTTAAATTTTAGGCCATTTTGAGGAATTTTTTTAGGGACTAGATCCATTTTGACACCTGCTATTTTTAGAAGATTATAGAGTAGGGTTTGAATGCCATTTTATTGCTATTTTCATTGGGAGATGGATGGTTGGAGCATTGGAGTTGAGAAGTTTCCTTGTGATTTTTTATGGGTTGAGGGTTACTATTTTCACCAAGAGATGGGGCACCCACCTTCTAGCTTGACTTGGTTGACTTTGCTGGGAGATGCATCCTAATTTTAGTCTTGAGCTAGAGCACAAGCCTTGAGTGGCTTCTTAATGAATTTCCACACTTACCTTTTCTATTTTGGTCTAAAAGCTAGAGTGTATGGATTGAGGAAGGTATTTTTGGAAGTTTCCTTGATTAGACATGCTATTATTATCTAAAGCTAGGGCGCATGGATTGAGGAAGGTTTTTTGTGGAATTTCCCTAATCAAACATGCTATTCTCATTAGAGAGTTAAAGCGCATGCTTTGAGGGGATATTTATGGATTGAGGAAGGTGTTTGTGTGGAATTGCTATAATCTACACATGTTATTCTCATTATAGAGTTAGAGTGCATGCCTTGAGGAGATACTTATGGATTGAGGAGGTTGCTTTTCTAGAATTGCTATAATCTACACATGCTATTCTCATCACAAGGTTAGCGTATGGTTTGAGGAAGGACTATTTGTATGAACTTGCCTATTTGGTGTATGCTATTCTTGCCTAAAGATGGAGTGTAGGGGTTAAAGGACTTCTATCTTGAGGATGAAGTGGCTAATTATAGTGAGATTTCCTTATTTAGTTCATGCACCCTCTTTAGAGGAGGTTTATCTTTGGTATATTACAACTTTTAATTTCTATTGATCGTATGGTATTTTTGTACACCTTTAAGCTTATTCTACAAAGGCAAAAGGGGCAGTGAGGAGGGTTGGATTTGATTATTGATTATTCATTTTTCTTGAGTTCTCTTGTTTTCACACGCCACTTTCTCGTTGGAGTCCGTGTGAGAGATCATAGTTTTCAGTGAGGGGTAGAGGCTGCTTCCACCTTGTTCACGTGAATTCATTTTTGAACATTGGTGTGAAAAGGTGCTTCAGAAGTGGTTTGTTGCCCCTTGGAGTGCTTTATACTTGAAGCTAGTATCCCCTTGTTATCTCCCAGGTTCTCACTTGGTGCAAAAGTCCTAATCACAAGTGTGAGACCCTAAGGTAAACTTAGGCAAGCTACCCATTCTTACCTCTTTTCACACTAGATGGAATCTAGCCTAGGGGGGCTTCTATGTGTAGTAGGGAGTGGGAGCAAGAGAGAGCTTAGCAACAAAAAATGAAAAGGAAAGGTTTTTAAGATTTTGTGTTTTGGGGGTGATGAATGAAAGGAAAGATCAATGCCTTTATTTGCTTGGACTATGGGCCCTGGGATAATGCATGCAACTTTAGAGGGTGGTTCTTATGGAAGATTAGGGGCTATAAGCAACTAAGGTGACGTGCCTTATAGCAGCCCTAATTTGGTAACTAGACTTACAAGTTTGATGGTGGAGAGAGTCTTTTTAAGATCTGTTGCCGTCCTAATACACACTTGCAAACGTGAGCAAAGTCCAACTCACTTAGTGTGTCCTTGGAGGCACAATGCTTAGGTTCACAGTCCACACTGTCACCTTGACTGAAACCTCTTCCTTCTAGGCTTACTCCTAGGGAAACCAAGGGGGGTAGACCCTAGTTACTAGATTTGATTTAACTTTAAAGTTCTAGGAGTTGGTTTTAATTTGTTAAAAGGCTTGGGGGAATACTAGCCTAAGATGCTAAGGCAACAAATGCAAAGTGCAAGATTAACTAAGTGACAAGCAACCCTTTCCCTAAGTCAAC
>ML781330.1:737912-749891 GCA_009831015.1 Picea engelmannii
CTGTTCTCTAGGAATAACAATCAGGTTTAAAGCATCTAGATCATTAATCATATCCCAAATTGCATTCCTATAACCTCTTAATCTTTCAGACTTGCAAGCAAATTTATTCTTTAGTTGTTGGATTACCAAGTCTAAATCCCCCTTGATATTTAGACATTTAACACCCCTATCTTTGCAAAGCTCTAAACCAAGGAGCAAGGCCTCATACTCAGCCACATTATTGGTTGCATCAAACTCCAATCTATAAGCAAACTTAGACACTTTACTATTTGGAGCTTGAAGCACAATTCCAACACCTTTTCCCAATCTAGAAAAAACACCATCAAAGTTCATGTACCACACTTTGTCCAACTCATTATCTTGAACTTTATCTTCTAGGGGCACAATAGAGTTAGACAAAATGACATAATTACCAAGACCCTCATCATCATACTTTAACTCATTCATGGGGTTCTTGGGGTCTTCCACATGGTATTTTCTGTACACTTCCCTATTCAACTTGAAAGTGCCTCCATCTGGAGTAGGGAGGGTGGCATAAGATAAATCCATTTGTAAACTACCACCCAAATTTGCAGCTGCCTTTCTATTCAACAACATTCCCCAAAGGTCTGGAACATCAATCACTACAATATCCATTTCAATCATAATATTTGGAAATGCTGTTAAGTACACTTGCAAACCCTTAATCAATCCATATTCTTCAATTGTTTGACTATCCAAGGCACAAATGTTATGATAAGGTCTAGATATACTCAAGTTTAACTGTTCCATTACTTTCTTAGTCATAACATTAGAGCTTGCTCCTGAATCTAACATGCAATTGTGTAACACTTTGTCATTCACTAGTAGAGACAGGGAGAAAGGCAAATTCTTCTCATTAGTCCTATCCCAATTCTGCTTGGAGCCTTTCTACTCACAAGTTCTTTCATTCACCAAATCCCAAATACAAATGGAGAGAGTAAACCCTTATAAAGGTTTCAATTCTATCTCTCCTAGATCCACTAATCTCTCCAAGGAATAACAATAAAATAATCCTCTCAACAACTTTCTTACTAGAAGTAGCAATGAGTTGTTGAGATCCATATTTCTCTCCAAGGAGTTATGAATAAAACAATCATCTTCCATAAGGAAAACATTATAATAATGTTCTCATTCTAACTAACTCTATGAGAAAGATTGAACAATACTAAAATAATGAGTTAGTTATGCACAACTTCTTAAAATAGCCAAAAGGCCAACAACCTCCTTGTTTTGGTCAATTCACTTTGGCCTTGTTTCACCCTCACATCTATGGGTGATTAGAGGAGATTTTTTCTCCTATGATCCATATCACAAACAACAATTCCATAGACGAGATCCATGGTTCCCCACAGACAGTTGATTGATGATGCTTCTCATATTTTGCTCAATTCACTTTCATTTGACGATTATGGTGCTTGACATACATGAGGTACCTTGTTTCGTTGCTTCATATTAAGTGTTAATGCCTTATGTATATGCCATCAAAGTAGTGACGATTGGTTGAGTTGGATAATGGATCATGATGCTCTAAATTTGTGCCTTTTGCCTTGTTTCACCTTGGTGGTCATCATCATCTCGTAGATAAGTGGTCACTCTTGGGTAGAGTTATATTATGTTAGGATATTTAGACACTTTGGAGTTAGTTAAGATCTACTTGGTCTAATGTGTCGTTAGGTAAAAGTGTGTTTCTTTATTGTGCATTAGTAGTTAAGAAATTCGACGGTCACGATATGTTCCCGACATAGAGTGATCCGATGGTTCATATTCTCCTCGATCTTAACGACCATTGATCCGTGGCTTAACATCCAATTGGTCCATAATCTCTATTTAAAGAGCACGGAGGGTCAATTGTCGATGATCGATTATGAGAAACTCTCTTGTAAAATCTCTCTGTAATCTTTTTCTTTGCATTAATAAACTGCTCCAAGTGGCCGCGTTGGCTGGGGTCGTGGATGTTTCCCCGTAGGGGTTTTACCGCATCAAAACATCGGTGTGTTGAACTTTGATCTGGTTGTGAGCGGTTATTGAAGGTGTTCGTCCTCTGTTGGAATACCTGTGTTGTCAAACATGGAATCAAAGCCTGTTTGAAGACCCGCTTCTGTTGTAGATCGAGATTGTGAAGCCGAGTTGCCTCATCTACATTTTCTGCCATTTTCGTACATTTTTGGGTTGAGAGGACTGTTCCATTGCGTCCGAAGAGCTCTTTTCAGTCAGGAACACTTTTCGTTTCACTCGAAAAGGTTCCTGTTTGCCCAAGATACGACCATTTCAGTCAGATCCAGAGGTATAAAGCCTGAATACGCCATTTTTAAATTTTTGCAGAGTATTATTTTGGTTTTATTTCGGATTTATATTATTTGTTTCAGGGTTGCTGCTCTTTTAGATTTGCTTATGCTCTTTGCCTCGCGCCCTGTGCGAACTCGACAAATCAGAAATAGATAAGAAAATGTGCATTTTCCGGGTAAAGCTAAACGAGATCTAACCCTTGTTGTCATCGAGAAGCGAAATTTTTTTCTTGTGTGAAAATAGTTTTTTTTTAGCACGCTCTCCAAGGCAGTCTTCCACAACAACACCCCCAATCCTCTTGCTAAACAATAAAATATGTTTTGCTAGCCCATTTGGTTAAAAGTTGCCTTATTAAGTAAGAGGTCTTGAATTCAAGTCTCTTTTTTTGTTACTTTTTTTTTGAAAAAGTGCATGCTCAATTGTAAAGTGTATTTCACTTCAAGTATAAAAGTGAATCACTATAAGTAGCTTTAATATTTTATTTTGCATGTGACTTTTCTTTCATAAAGTAACTTCATTGTAAATGTGGTTCCCACTTCTTTTTATAAAAGTGGTCCTTTGGTTACCGTTTATGCCTTTTTAAAAAATGGCATAACTTTCACATCCGAAGTCCGTTTTGAGTGCCTTTTTTTTAAACTGCCTAATTTTTCGAGATCTTTCTATCCAAATCATCAGATTCAGTTTTTAAATTCATATTATCTACATATTTAATATGGCTTCTTCCACTAATCTTTTGCTTACTGACACCAACTATTTTCAATGGAAATCTCATATGAAATATTTATTAAGAAGTAAAGGCTTGTACGGATTACCTTGGGAAAGGAAAAAAAACCCATTGATGCTGATAAGAAAGTCAAATGGGCTAATAGGAGTGCCGAAGCACGTGGACTAATCGGAATGTCCATCTCTCTTGATTTAAGGTTCCACCTTAAAGAAATTGATGACCCCGATGAAGCTTGGGAAAAGATTGAATCTGTGTCTGGTAAACTCAATATTATTTGAGTACAACAGTTAGAAAATCAAGTACTGACTTTAAGTCCAAGTGATTTTTCTTGCATTGGAGACTATTTATCTAAGTTTAAAACACTCAGAATTTTATGTGAAGAATGTGAGATAAAGATGGAGGAAGAGCGTTGCATCTATCTTATTATTTCTAAGCTAGGTAGTGTTATTCTGTGTTTGTATTTACCTTTTATGCCATGAGAGAGGCTCCAGGGAAAGCTAATCAAAAACCCACTCTTGAGTCCTTTTGTGCTGCTTTGATTAGAGAGGAAGATAAGCTTGTACAACTTAGAGTGATCGGCACTGCAGGTACCTCCAACAAAGCCTTAGTCGCCCAGCAGAAAGATAAACCCAAGAATCCCAAGAAGCAATATCCTTGCTACAACAAGAAGCAACATAAGGGTCCCAAACCCACTTAGACAACTTCAACTCCTAATGGTGACAAAGGAGCAAAATATAAAAATAAGAAGACTGACAGACATTGCAACTTTTGCGATAAAGATGGTCACGATGAGTCCAAATGTTTCAAGAAGATGGCAGCTTTAGAAGCAACAATGAAGAAGCACAACATCATTATTGATTCTACTTCTTCTTATTCTTCTCATGGACATGCACTTTCTGCTTTTGGTTTCTCCTTCAATACAACTTCTACTTCTTCTGATGAATGGCTTATTGATTTTGGAGCATCTTATCATATGGCTAAGAATAAAAACATATTTTCTGCTATAAATAAATGTAACACCAAGAAAATATTTGTTGGTGATGATAGATCTCTCAGTGTTGTGGGACCTGGAACAGTTCAAGTAGATAATGGCCATTTCAATGATGTATTATGTGTTCCAAGTCTTTCTTGTAACCTTCTATCAGTATATCAAATCACCCATTCAGGTGAAGGTAAAACCGTAGAGTTTTCACCTCACCAAGTTGTAATCAAGGATCTAAAAGATCGTAAACATGTTCTTGCAACTGGAATTGCTGATGATATTACCAGGTTGTACAAGTTTGACAACTTTGGGTCATCATCTTTTCCATCAGTTTTTGTTGTTCATAGTGATGACTTGAACAAACTTTGGCATGAACGGTTTGGTCATCTAAACTATCGCTCATTACAACAACTATGTAATCAATAGATGGTGACTGGTCTTCCTCTTGTTTCATGCAAATATGGTGTTTGTGTCGGTTGTGTTCTCAGCGAACATCATCGGGACAGTTTTGACAAATGTGCCACTTTCATAGTGACTTGTGTGGTCCACTTTCTTCTCCTTCTTTTTCTGGGTGCAAGTATTTCTTAATTTCCATTGATGACTTTTCCAGGCGTACTTGGGTTTAATTCTTAAAACTTAAGAGCGAAGTTTTTGGCAAGTTTTTGGCCTACAAGGCCCTTGTAGAAAAACAATCTGGACATCTAATTCAAAGGTTAAGAACAAATAATGGAGGCGAATATGTGAACAATAATTTTACGAGTTACTGCACTACATAGGGAATCCAAATGCAACACACTGTTTCATATACACCAAAATAAAATGGTGTTGTTGAGAGAAAGAACCGAAAAAGAATGGCTAATTGTATGATCCAATCTAAGGGATTAAGTCTAAAGTATTGGGCAAAAACCATCAACTATGCAAATTACATAGTAAATCGCACTCCCACAAAGGCTCTTAAAAATATAACATTGGAAGAAGCTTGGACTAAAATTAAACTAGATGTAAGTCACTTCCGTGTATTTGGCAGTATAACATGGGCTCACATTCCTGATGAGAAAATGAAAGCATTGCAGCCTAAAAGTGAGAAGTGTATATGTGTTGGTTATTCTGAAGATGTCAAAGGTTATAGACTTTTGGGAGTCTAATTCGACAATTGTGCCTTCTTCGGCTTGCGAGCGATCTTCGACGTTTGTGCCTTCTTCTGTTCCTATTCTGGTTTCTTCTTCAGATGATGATAGTGAGGATGAAAATCCACCTCCGCCTGCTCACCTTCCTCCAGATGAGTCCTTTGAACCTGAACCAACACCAACTCCTCCGCTTCCTAGATGGGTCCGTTCTACACGAGAAAGAACTGGTGATCTTGTCGGTGATCCTTTAGATCAGTGTTAGACACGTTCATAGTTCCAACGAGCCTCTTCTCTTTTGGCTCAAGTTTCAGAGACTCATGATCCAGAGACATTTGCAGAAGCTTCAGGTCATCCAGATTGGGATACAACAATGAATGAAGAGTATCATTCTTTAATGACAAATGATACTTGGGATCTTGTACCTCTTCCAAAAGGAAGAAAACTTGTCAAATGTAATTGGGTCTATAGAACTAAGTATGCATCAGATGGAAGTGTTGAAAGACACAAGGCTTGGTTAGTTGCCAAAGGATTTTCCCAAGTTGAAGGAAGTGACTATAATGAAACCTTTGCCTCTGTAGCCAAAATGAATTCCATCCGCCTTGTTCTTGCCCTTGCCGCCTCACATAAATGGTAGGTCCATCAGATGGATGTTAAATCGACCTTCTTGCATGAAGATTTGCAAGAAGAAATCTACATGGAACAACCTCTTGGATATGTCCATAATGACTCTAGCCTTGTTTGTCGCCTTAAGAAATCTCTTTATGGTCTTAAGCAAGCTCCCCGAGCTTGGTATGCCAAAATGGACAACTTTCTTATTGACACCGGATTCTCTAGATTCCATTATGATCCTAATGTCTATACCAAGAAAGTAGGAGGCCATCTCATCATCCTTGACCTTTATGTTGATGACCTTATCCTTACTGGTAGTGACTCAAAACTTTTAAACCATGTGAAAACCAGCCTTAAGAAGAAATTTGAAATGACAGACTTATGCTTTTTGCACTATTTGCTTGGCCTCAAAGTTTTGCAAACCGATGAAGGAATTTTTCTTTCCCAGTCTAAGTATGCTTGTGACCTTCTTTGCCGCTATCACATGGACGATTGTAAACCAACCCCTTCTCCTTCCAGTTTGGAGTCAAGCTTATTGCCACTTGTACTTCTCCCGAAGTTGATGCCACCCTGTACCGTCAGTTAGTTGGTAGCCTCTTATACTTGACTCATACCTGTCCTGATCTTTTTTTTGCTGTTGGTCTTGTTGCCCGGTATATGCAAACACCCCATGAAAGCCATTGGAAAGCAGCTAAAAGGATACTTCGCTATGTCCGTGGTATAGTTCAGTTCGGGATACATTACAGTTCAAGGGGGACTCCTTTATTGGTTGGTTTCACTGATTCAGATTGGGTCGACAACCCTGATGATCGAAAGTCTACTGCAGGTTATGTTTTTAGCCTTGGTTCAGGACCTGTCACTTGGGCATGTAAGAAACAACAGGCTATTGCACTTTCTTAAGCAGAAGCAGAGTACCGAGCAACGGTAAATGCAAGTCAGGAAGCCTTGTGGCTTCGACAGATCCTTTCAGAGTTTGGATTCCAGCAACAACATCCGGCCGTCCTTTGGTGCGACAATCAGAGTGCCATCAAGCTCGCCAAAGACCCAGTTCAACATCAACGCATCAAACACATCGAGCTACACATGCACTTCATCAGAAAACTCATTCATGATCAAGTTATTGAAGTGCTTTTTTGCCCTACAGAATATCAATTTGCAAACATTTTCACAAAGTCTCTTACAGAAGCGAAGCTTTCCAAACTTCGATCTATGTTAGGAGTTCAGGAAGTTGTCATCAAGGGGGGATAGACTCTCATGCCTCCTTCCTTCTCCTATTGTGTCAATATTGTAAATCCTTTAATCTTATCTCAAGTTGTTCTTAAGAGGGGATGTTAAGATATTTAGACACTTGGGAGTTAGTTAAGATCTACTTGGTCTAATGTGTCGTTAGGTAAAAGTGTGTTTCTTTATTGTGCATTAGTATGCATTTGTAGTTAGGAAATCCGACGGTCACGATATGTTCCCGACATAGAGTTATCCGACGGTTCATATTCTCCTCGATCTTAACGGCCATTGCTCTGTGGCTTAACACCCGATTGGTCCGTGATCTCTATTTAAAGAGCATGGAGGGTCATTTGCCGATGATCGATTGTGAGAAACACTTCTTTTGCATTAATAAACTGCTCCAAGTGGCCGCATTGGTTGGGGCCATGGATGTTTCCCCATAGGGGTTTTACCACATCAAAACATCAATGTGTTGATCTTTAATCTGGTTGTGTGAGTGGTTACCGATGGTGTTCGTCTTTTGTTGGAATACTTGTGTTGTCGAACATATTATTGGGGGGCTTTGAGAGGTGTAGCGTGTCCATATCCTAACCCATACTTAACATTTTCCATCCTTCCCGATTTCCATTGTCTTGCTCTTGGGTTGGTTTTCATATGCCACACACATATGTTTATGCTTCATAATCCCATTAGAGGAAGGAGCTTGAATGCTCAAGGTTGATGCAGCTAGATATAAAAGAAAGAAAAGAGCAAGATGCAAAAAAATCAAAATGCGAAGTAAAATGAAAAGATGAGAAATATCAAAAACCAAAGAAAACAATCATAACAATGCATGAGCAATTCCCCCTCACTATGAGGCCATCACCCCAAGTCCTATGCAATGAATGCTTATCTAAAAAGGATTAAGTGAAACAAAATAAAAGTCAAAAGCCAAAAGAGGTTAAATCAACAAAGAAAAAGGTAAAGAAGGGGGTGGAAAGACACAGTGCCGAGGAAAGGGCAACTCAATGCATAAGCGCTCCCTCATTCCAAAGGTGCTCACGTGGATTAATTTCTGACATAATCTCACATAACTATGCAATACAACTCATGAAGTTAACCCCCAAACCATACCATCTATCATTACACATGTTCCTTGACGGGTTCTTGGGAAATACTTCTCTTCTTGGGTTACCCGCACATGTAATAGGGGCTAATGATGATCCTCCCATACCTAAACTTGGCAAATTTTATGAATTCTATGAGTTATTGTGAAGTTTGAAGATGATGCTAATGTGATCTACCTAATGGCATTTACATTTGACATCACTCACTTTTTATGTTGCATGTTATATATATAAAAGCCTAAGATAATAATAAATAAATAAATAAATAGATAAAGCTAAAAGTAATAAATTAAAATACATTAAATTTAATAATAATAAATAATATTAATAAGTCATGACCAAAAAGTCAGGACTCTTCGTGAAAAGGCACCTTAGGCTATATTTATAGCTGGGGCCCTTTCAATGTATATCATCTTATCATTCAATTCTATATTCTTATACATTATATTTTTATTATTACTTGCCTATTTAGCAAATTAAATTACGCATCTACGTCATTTGGTATCAGAGTCGAGCAGAATGACCCATCGTACCTGTCCGTACAATGACAATTGCCAATTGGGTTTGTACAACATGAAATTCCTGCTAGTACAGATTGAAATTCGTACCAATTAATTTGAATCATATAGCCTGCTGTGTCATACAGTTGCCGCCATGGTACAAATAGTTGTTGTACGGTCCAACTCCGTACAGATCGCTGCGTAGAACTGCCAACAACCTAGCAATCATTGGTCGTACGACCACTGTCATACAATTTAATTAAAGCACTGTATGATTTAATTATGTGTTGTACATTAAATCCGTACAACCATCAATTGAGTTGCAACATAGTACAATTGAATTTCAGCACCGTACAATGAAAAATTACGGCCATACAATTTTTAATTGATAGTCAATTGTCTGTACAGTTAATTGAAAAAAGGCACAACTAATTAATCACAGTTTGTACACTAATTAAACAACAATTGTACAATTGAAATCAATCAGCCAATTAGTCTAGAATTTCAAAAAACTCAAGGGGGATAAGAATTAATTGACTTAGTCAAAATTGAGCCAAAAAACACTCCTGTCACCAAAAAAATGGCTGAATTTAACTCAATAATTGAGAAACTGGAGAGAGAGTCCAAACAAAATTACAAAAAGCTTGAAGAAAAAATTGATAAAAACCAGGAAGAGTTAAGGGAAGAAATTAGAAAGAAAATGAAAATTTTAAAAATGAGTTAACATACAATCTCAAGGATGAGATCACTACAGACATAAAAAACGAAATGAATCAAAGCATGGATAAGATGAGGATAGAGATAACAGAGGAAATCAATAGAAAAATAGAAGACCAAATAACTTCCCAGTTAGATAGAATTGAGAAATATCTCAGGGACAAGGAATCCTCACCCCACACCAACCCGACAAATACAACTCTTCAACAACCCAACTCTTAAAGCGCCTCCACCACCCCTCCTTCGCAACACAATCCTACAAATACAAGTAACATGCAAACACGCATGTTTCCCAATGGCTTATCAATCATTAACGTCAACTAACCACAACCCCTTTCAACTCAACCGATATTCAGATACCCGATGAGATTAAAATTAGAGTTATCCAACTTTGACGGAGATGAAAAACATAGTGTGGCTTGGATCAATAAGGCCGAAGAATACTTTCGACGAGGAAAAAATAAAGTATGCTTCTATGCAGCTTGAAGGCCATGCATATAATAGGTACATGTGGTGGAAGTTTTCAACCAAGGTTAGCCACTATAGTTGGGCTAGGTTTAAAGATGGCTTCTTTAAGATGTTTCAAGGTTTGATAGAGAAATACTTCTTTGCAAAATTCACTAGAATAAAGCAAAATGGTGATGTAGATGAGTACAGTCACGAAGGGGAAGCATTGGCAACGGGTGTACCTGAATTATTAGAAGATCGATTACTTCATACTTATGTGTATGGCTTAAAACCTTACTTAAAAGAGGAATTACGAATGCATGATATCACAACCATGGAGAAGGCTCGATGTAAGAGGCAAAAATCGTCGAAGATAAGTTAAAAAGGTCATCTCAATTTTTTTTTGACCAGGTTTATTTAAGGTGGAAACCACCCCAAAGCATAGATTTTCGAAATTCAAGGTATCCCTCATCACATTTCAAAGAAGAGAAAAATTACAGTTTGGAAGCCTAACGAAGAAGGGAGGGAAAATGCAAATATTGTGGAGACAAGTGGTCACTGGGACACAAATGCAGTAATCAAAATCCATACAAATATGAAGATGAAAGAGACTCAGACTCTTCTATAAGCGACTCCAATGATGAGGAAATAAAGAAGAAAAATGATTGTCACAAATGTGGTAAAAATTGGTTTCCAGGCCACAAATGTGCATCTAAAGACCTATATCATTGCAAAATTATAAATGGGAAGGAAGTAGAGGTTCTCGTCGAGGAAGACATGTTAGATTCTGGTGAAGATGAACAAAGGTGTCATTAACATCAATCACCTGCATTAGGCAGAATTGTAAGAACGATGACAAGGTTACAATCCATAAAGAAGTGCAACCACCTACAACTCGTTATATCCCACCTCATTCGAGGAATAGTGGTACCATCCATAATAGTCAAGACAAAAAACCTATGATATTGCTTGTGGCAAAGGTGGAACCAAGTACCCTAAAATTCAAAGGAAGCATAAAGTGTAAAAATATCACAATCTTAGTAGATTTTGGAAGTAGACAACTTCGTGGACATTAATCTTGCTAGACAATTAAATCTTTATGTATACCCTGTAATGAATCTTGTGGTTACAATAGCCGATGGTCAACAAATCAAAGGATTAGGACGATGCCATAAGGTTTTTGTAAAGATACAAAATATGGAACTACAATCTTGATATTACGCTCTACCCCTTAATGGAATGGACATGGTGTTAGGAGTAGAGTGGTTGATGCAATTTGGTACCTATGCCACAAACCTACAAGATCAATTTATGGAATTCAAATGGCACGAGGAGAACTACAAAGTATATGGGTCGGAAAGCAGACTTCATCCGCAAAAGGAGCTCACAAGCCATTCAAAAACAAAACCGGAATCAAGATGCCTCTCCACAATGGAAGAAAAATTCATCCAAGAATGCTTTGAGGACAAAGCATCTTTAAAGGGGAAGACAATGTTATATATATAAAAGCCCAAGATAAAAATAAATAAATAAATAGATAAAGCTAAAAATAATAAATTAAAATATAATAAATTTAATAATAATTTATAATAATAATGTCACGACTAAAAAGTCACGACTCTTCTTTAAAAGACACCTTAGGCTATATTTATAGTTAGGGCCCTCTCAATCTTTATTATCGTATCATTCAATTCTATATTCTTATACATTATATATATATATATATATATATATATCTTTTTTTTTTTTGTAAGTTAGTAGTTGTATTGGATCCTGAAAAAAGTTATAAATGATTAAAATGTCCAGTCATACGTGGTAGCGGTGCCCTTCTGGGAAACCACTGTTGCCCTTAGTACCAGAAAATTGATTTTTCTAGTCATACTCCGCAGCGGTGCCCTTTCGGGAAACCACCGTTGTCGGTTATTCAAAAAATAAGGTGTGCCATGTCGATGCTACGCAGGGCAGATACTATTAGCCAGAAAAATATAAAATAAGAGAAAATTTCGGCCAGCCTTCCCTGGCTGCCTGTGACAAAGTTTGATGTAAACATGGAAACAGATAAAAATTAGAAACCTGGACCGAGCCTAGGCCCGGTGTAGACTCGTCGCACCTGTGACTTGCCCTTGTCGTGGTCCGCCATTGCTTGCCGGAGGTCTTGGAGGAAGGCCATCAGCTTGTCAATTCGGCTCCAACGATCGACGTCTCTATTCTGCATGTCGATCGTGATTGTCTTGAG
>ML781330.1:769478-817847 GCA_009831015.1 Picea engelmannii
AGGGAATCTCAAGAGTCATCTCATCTAACGGTTGAGATTAGACGAGATCAACGGTGGAGATAAAATCACTTTATTCACCCACTTTCCCTAAGTCTCAAAAAATCACCTTTTAATTTGTTTCTCACAAATTAAATGACTAGGGTCCACATTAGGCACTTTCTCACCCCTTAGGCACCTAGGTGATGAGAAACACTTGCCTAGGTACTTTTTTTTAATTATTTTTAACACTCCCTCTTATCGAGGAAAGTGTTACTCACCGCTTGAAGCTTGTCCTTGAAAAATATAAACTTGCCTTTGCCCAATGCTTTGGTGAGTATGTCTGCAACCCGCTCATCTGTAGATATGTACTGTAGCTCCACTGCTCCTCTCTGAACATAGTCACGGATGAAATGATAACGAATCTCAATATGCTTAGACCTGTCATGAAATACTGGATTCTCTGAGAGTTTAATGCAACTCTGATTGTCACAATAAATCAAGGTAGGCCTCAACTGCACACCAAACAATCCCACCAACAACTTGCGAAGCCAAAGGGCCTCACAACTGGCCTGACTGGCAACCATATACTTAGCCTCTGCAGAACTCAATGCCACTGACTTTTGCTTCCAACTGAACCAAGACTCAACTGTTGAGCCCAATCCGAAACAACACCCAGAAGTACTCTTTCGGTCACTGACACATCCTGCCCAATCTGAATCTGTATAGCCAACCAGACGAAGTCCATCCCGTCTCTGATAGTCCAAACCATAATCTACCGTACCACAAAGATCCAAGGGGACCAACCATGAAATCTCATATTGACCCAAAACTGCCTTGATGTACTTGCAACTGAAGGAATAGCTGAGGGCTGCTGGTTGAGAACTAGAACATGGTATTTCAATAGTAATAATCGTGAATGCATTAGAGACAAAAGTCTTGGAATCTACCTGCTGAAATACCTCCATCATCCTGAGCTCAACTGGGTCGTGATAAACCCTGATATCCAAGCCTTGATCAATCTCAGGATCTTGAAGAACAACTTAGGGATGCATTATCGTAGGCAAAGTGTAAGGGACATCATCCTCTAGTTGAACCAAAAGTGGCTCCTCTTACTGTAATGGTATCTGATCAAATTGTTCCTGAACCACTGCTGTGATAGGCAAGGATGAAGCCTCTTGTTGACGTATTTCTACTTGGTTAACCTGTAGTTCCTCCTCTTGAAATTTTTCATCATTGCTAATGGAAGGAACCTGTGAACACTCTTGAGTACTCAAATCTTCACCTTCATCTTCATGGAACTATGCATATGACTCAAATGGTGCACCTTTTGGTTCCTGATCATCTAATCCTAAGGGACAATCATCGTTCTCATCTCTGGAACCTGACATAGTGCAAATTGTGGTTCATCTTTAGTAACAAGGACTTCTTGCATTGCTTCAACGATCGGTAGTTGAAAGTCATCGATAAGAATGAATCCGTAGGATGCAACAAAATGTCTTTCTAACTTAATAGCAACAACTTGGGCATCCTCCAGATTTTGAGGTTCTTTACAACTGAGCAAAATACCAAAAATACTATCAAATGCCTCAAGATAATAATTTAAAGCATTAGAAACATTAGGCCTTATAGTAGTAGGCATTTTATAGTAAGTCTTAGAAAAATGAGCATTAAAATCAATAACAGTCTCGTTCCCATTCTTTTTAATATTATCAAAAGCATTAATTAAGGAAAAGTTGTCTTGTTTATTCGCCCATCCTTCAATGAACTTTGCTTGGAATGAATCCCATCCATTAATGGAGGCACCACAAAGGGATTTGTACCATGTTCATGCCTCCTCCTCGAGGGTTGACACAAACATCCTCATTGCCACATCCTCATGTTCCACCTCAAAATCATCCAACAACTTTGAAAAAGCAGCCAAGTGATCCTCAACTGATTGTCCCAACCTCCTTGCAAACAAAGGTATGCATTTAAGATATTTATGTGCACATAAGTCATGAGGATAGTCTGGAAATGCAAGAAAACACAGTGGGTCAAAAGCAGAGATCTCCACCTTCCTGGTGGCCTCACAGCTGCGGCCATATTGTTACTTTGAGATTAAAAAAACACAACTGCTAACCCACTACTAGCTTGAGATGAAAATAAAATCAAAGATGAAGATGTCGAAGTTACACTCACCATAGTGCTCGTTGAAAAGAACTTACCCAAGAATTCGATATGCTTACCAACATCAAGAGGAGTTCTTGGTGAAAGAATATTCTTGTTTCGAGAAAGATGTTAGGGTTTGCTCAAGCTTAAAACTAGACCATGTGAGGGAATCAAAAGCGAAAGATCTTTCTTGTGTAAGTCCCCTGTGGAGTTGTCTTTGAATCCCGTGGAGTCGCCAAGTGAGTTAGAAAAAATAAAGCAATTAAAGTAAAAACTCATTGATGTCGTTGTTATGAAGGCTTGCGTTCCTCGACAATGATGCCATTTTGTTAGCACACTTTTTCACCCTCCAATTGAGCTGATATAACAGAAAAACAACGATGAAGGTGTTAATTCAAGGAGAAATGCCCCAAATTGTCATGGGCAAGGCCCCTCTTCGTTTGGGCTGGTACGTGCCAACCTCGGGGGGGAGTCCCTAGGTACCTTGCGGCTGTCTTGAAGTCTGATTTTCTGCAATTATTGACAAAAAAAAAACCAAACTGTCTTGGACAACGTGTAAAAACTGCCCAAGACGTAAGGGAAAAGATAGTTTTATGTTGCTTGGAGGGATCCTGCAGGGTTAGCACAAGAGAGATAGAAGAAAGAAGAAAGAAACCACTTAAAAGATAGTAAGGTATCACAATAAATGGTAAGAACTATTAATCTAATTGCAAGAGTAGGAGCATAATACCAATAAGAAGGAAAGTTCATAAAAAACACAACACTTATTTATTAATGGCTTGCTAGAGGGCTGATTGCACCACAGTGGACAAGCACAAAAACCGGTACAATGATTATCCTTGCACAAAGAAAGAGTAGCTAGACTAGAGAGAATGAGAGAGAAGAGAAATGGAATAAGTGTATGCTGCTGCTGCAAATATCCGACCATAATAATGTAGAAGACACCTCAATATATAGTGTAGAGGGTACAAATCCCATGCAACCATGAGAGAAGACGCATGGGAGATGGAATAGGGAGTGTATGGTGCATGGGGAGAGAAAGGAAGAGTGAGAAACAAGGAAATACACAGTAGTGGAGTAAAGTGGAAGAGGTAGTCAACTCCACATGGGAGGGTGAAAGATAGAGTAAAGGCGTGGTAAATGGAGAGAGGAAAAGAGACTTACGCACTAGCTTGTATGAGGAATGCGCATGGTAATGTGGGGAAAGAACTAGTGTGAGGGAAAAGAGGATAAAGATCGAGGAAATAGGAGAAAAATAGAAGGGAATGAGTGCATGCTAGGAAGAGGGATAGTTAATGCGATGGAAAGAGTGAATGTATGCGCTAGGCATATGGAATTGCGCCCTAAATTTTCGGAGCATGTGCACTTGACAAAGGGAGAAGGGAAATTAGAACCCCACGTGTGAGAGAGAGGGGTTTTGGTGGAGTAATGCGCATAGAAATAGGAGGGAGGTAGTTTAGGTGGCGCATGCATGAGAGGATGAAGGAGTGTGACTCGAGAATGCGCCTCATGTGTGAGGGAAAGAGAAGAGTGAGAGGGCGCACTAGAGGAAGAAGAGGGAGAGTTAATGCATGGGGAATTAAATTAGGAATCCAACTCATGTCTAAACACCCAATTTGGCCAAGGCATGCATAAGTTAGCCATTGTGAGGATTTTTGCCCTATTTTTTAGGAAATTAGCGTTTAAGAACAAATTAAAGGGAATTTGGAGAAATTAATGCATGGAAAGTGGAGTTATGGCGAGTGAGGAAACGTTAGTGAGAAAATCAAGCCTTGATTGCCTAAATCATCTCTATCGATCATCTCACCTATGTGCCACCTCTTCACTTGATTTAATTCTCATTTAATGCTTTTTCCTCGGAGAATGCACCCCTCTTTAATTAATGCCATGTTGATCCCACAACATATTGAAACTCTGCCAAATGTCGAATCTGGCCTTGCCACTTGTCACCTCTGGAGCCAACCACCCCTTGCTATAAATAGAAATCGCTAAAAATAGGGTACAACTCCTAAATTTTAGGAAACTGTAAAAAACATCCAGGTTGACTAGGAGAACATTGCCATGTGTCAACTTTCTAAAAATAAACATTGCTAAAAATAGAATATCCAGCATGTCAATGATATCATACTCATCGGATTCTGTTTTCCGAGAGGATTCCAAATCCGTAATCAGAATTGACATGCGAGCCTTGGTGCTCCACCTGCTAAAAATAAAAATATCACACATTTCACCCGAAAAAGGTCCAAAAGACTCGGAATGTCTCAGGGACCAATATTGCACCCTCATAATCTCAATTTGAGGCTTGAAGCTCAACCTACTAAAAATAGAAATTTCTTGCATGTCACCCAGAAAAGTGTCATCGAGCCTAGAATCATGCAAGGTCCAAGCTCAAAACTACCAATTGAGTCTCTCAATCATTGTCTCCTAAAAAGTAGGGACACATGCTGTATGTAGACAACTCTCTCAAATGCATGTGAAACCAAGCTAGCTCTAACTCACCATACGCTGATCATGTACCTGTCTTTGATGGGAATCAACCTCTGATCAACACAAGTGCTAAACTTTGGGAAATCTCTGAATGCCAGCGAAAATAGTGCATGCTGGCCCTTAACCCTCAAGATTTTCAAGGGTGAAAATCTAGGGGTTAACAGGACCATGTGAACAATGTCGCATGGCATCTCTTCATGCAAAGGGATCTCCTCCAAATATGTAGAAAATGCCTTGAACAAAGTGCCCTTACCCAAAATATGTCAAAGGTGAAATATGCCTCCAAATATGTGAAATATGCCTTGAATAATGTGTAACGCTCCAAAGGACCTATTCAACGGTAAAATACACCTCCAAATACGTGGAAGTTCCTCCATTAAGGTTATTTCACCCCTTCTTGCCACGTGCCATGCTCTAGCCACCTCCTTGAAGAGGGTTTTCTTCATCTAATTCAATGCAAACTTAATCATCCATCCATGTGGTCTTTGGACCCTAGGTACCATCCATGAATAGGGCACTCCATTAAAAATGCAACGAAGTAGTGATACATGCCTCCAAGTTGCAACCTGCCACTGTCTTCAAGGCTTTTTTATTGTGCTGTTGAGAGAAGTAAGTCCATGAAAATGCAAAATGAGCCATGCATCTTTAGGCCATAACCATAGTTATGGTATTTTGTACACCTCCGAGCCTATTCTATAAAGGTAAAAGGGGTAGTGAGGAAGAGGGTTGGATTTGATTATTGATTTTTATTGGGTTTTCTTTTTTTCACACCCCACTTTTTGGTTGGATAAAGTGTGAAAGATCATAGTTTTTAGTGAGAGGTTGAGGTTGCTCCCTCCTTGTTCATGTGAATTCATTCTTGAACATTGGTGTGAGAAGGTGGTTTGACGCCCCCTGGAGTGCTTAGAAAGAGAACAAATACGGTGACAAGACACCAACCACACCCAAAAAATTTGCTGGTAGTTCATGCCCAATCAAGAGCATATAAAAGGACATATGCAATTTTTTTTGGGATGATTTATGCCACATGCAATAATTTTTTGATTAATTTCTTTCGATTTTTGGCACAAGGAAACTGGATGGCAATGCTTAGGCTCCGGATTTGAAGTTACAAAGAGTCAAGGATGGGGAGTCATGAAAGCAACTTGGCTTGTATGATTTGGATAAGATAAGATAATTTTATTAATGTTCGACTAATGATCGCAAAAGTAGGTCAAAGGGATTGCTGAGTACAATGATGTCGTTACAAAGCAGGAGTACCAAAAGGTCTCTTATAAAAGGTAAGATGCATAAAGTAAAGTAAAGTAAGGTAGAGTAGAGAGTGAGATCTAAGTTGAGGCATGAACAACCCTCGACCCCAAGCCTAGAAACCTGCTCTGAAGTGGAGATGTATAGGAGGAAAATATCTAGGAACAAGAATAAAAAGTAATGAGATATGTATGTCATGGAATAGACCCATCTCTCCTACCATCTGAGGCTGAATGAAGGAATCTGAGTATAGTATGATGTCCAGAGGGAGGATTGGTGGGATGTTTGGATCGTTCGCTGTGTTGTTGTTTGGAAGAGGTAGTTCGCCACTGAGGCATGGGCGATCTCATCCGTCTCCTAGGGAGGGGTCTATTCTGGTCACGTCTTTGAAATCTCATGGGATGGGGGAAGGTCCCATAGGTCAACACTGATCTGGACTCTAAAGGTGTGCTGATATTAGTTTGTCTGTTAGCGCCCCTTCTTGAGGGTAGCATTGTGAAGAAGGAAGTGATCCGTTGGGTAGGGTTTGGGCTAGTAGGAGGCTAAAGAAGTTGAAAGGGACAACCCTCGACACACTGCAAAAATAAAGGATAGAAAAATTTCAATCAAATCCATGAGCATGTTGTTGTTGCAACTAAAGAATGGGTAAACACTAGAGAGAGAAGAAAAGAGCAAATTGATTGGGTAGTTTTGACGAGGGCATTGGATAACTATCTTTTAGTATTATTCATATGGTTAAAATTATGTTATTTCCATTGCACATATCTTTATTTTCAGATGATCATGCTTTGATTCTTATAACATTAATCAGGTTTATTGATCATGAACCTTACAAAAACATATTTCATCTTGTTTGATGATGAATAAAGAGCTTCTATAGTGGAAGCATGAATTGTGTAAAGGCTTTCCCTGTTTGGATACTTCAATTCCTTAACAATTTAATATCCAAGGAAGAGCTCTCTAAATACATGGCTTGTAACATAGAAACATTTCCTGCGATTCTGTTTACTTGTGCTCATAAACTAGATTAAAGCATCTTAGTTCGAAGATTCTGTTTACTTGTGCTCATAAACTAGATTAAAGCATCTTAGTTCGAAGACATTGGAGAAATTTTTGGTTCGACACTAGCATTAGCTTGTCCTTTGTGGACAATTATTATTAAAGTGAATGTTGAGTTGCATTATTTTTGGTTAAAAAGACCACAAAGGTAAGAAAATAATGTTTGGTGAAGGGATTTGTACATGAGGTGGTGACCATACACAAACAATTTTTTGCAAATGCTATACGACAAATTTTTTGTTGGCTCCGTGAAAGCCAAACTTTGTAGAAGGTTTTTTAGACCCATGGTTTTCCCTTGAACAAATTGCTCTTAAGTGCTAAGAGCTATAATAAAAAGATCATTTTTTTGGTGGTAGATGTATCCTAGATCTGCCCAAAATTTGTATAAGGGGACCATAGTTGCACCTTGAGTACTTGTGTGCGATGGTAGATGAATTTTTGGATGCTTGATGGTATTTTGTGTCTAGTTTTGACATACTAAATTCACACTTGTAGCTTGTCATTCTACTATTTACAACAATCCTAAACACATGTATTAAAAGGAGATAAAAGAATTGAAGGTTAAACAAGTATAATGACACAAGGTGTAAGGATCATCACATAACCACTTGTATATGGCATGGATTCAAATTGTAAATTCTCTTTGAATCAAGAGTTGCTTGAATCATTAAAGCATAAGGTCAAGTCTTTGATTTGTAAAATGGGGAAAGTTGCAAACCCTTTCAAAAATCAATTGTGCAAATTGTCATACAGACTTGCCTGAAATTGAATAAGGAGGTCATCAAAGACAAGTCGTTGTAAAATATCACTTTGGGGTGCATGATTGGTAGTACCTGACACCTTAAGGTTGACAACAAGTGAGTGTGACATAAAAGAAACAAGTGCAAGCAAGAAAGTACAAGCAAGCGTGACAAGTGAAAAATCTAAAATGGGTAAAGGAGGAAAGCATTTGCAAAATGCCACTCTAGAAATCAAAGAATTACAGGACTCCTTACATGATTTGGATAATTTGGTTCTTAATCTTCACAAGCAAATTGACTGGAAGGATAAATTGATTGAAGCTCCTCAACTAAAATTAATTGAAAAGGATTAGCAAATTGAGAACATGGTTGATGCAACTTGTGACACAAATGACCTCATACAAATGGTTTATGTTTTGTGACACAAATGACTTTATGTAAATGATGGATGTTACTTGTGTCATGGATGATGTAATGCAAATTCTTGATTCTAGTTGTAACTTGTGACACAAATGATCTAATGGAAATGGTGGATAAAAATGCAATAAAAGAGATGGTTGATTATTCCTTACCAGGTTATGAGATGGAATTATTCATCAACAATGAATTGATGAAGGAAAGTTTTATTGAAGTTGAGTCACAAGCAAAAGCACAGAGTGATATCAGCAATAGTAAATGTGAATTTAAAGTTACAAAAGAAAACATTTATGAAGAACATCAAGAAGTACAAATTGATCTTTCCAAGATGATTGTTAGACCTTGGGAAGAATTGCAATTCAACAAGAATTGACATGGCTTAGGATATGACAAACACAACAACTTTCATATTTCAGATTACTCCAAACCGGTTCAGTTTGTGAGTGTAGGATTTGTTGATGAAAATTTGAAGACTCCATAAGTTAATGAAGAAGTTAAGAATGTTGATGATATGGTTGTGATAAAAACATTGAGCAAATTCTTGTTAAATGCTAGCGTTGTCATAGAGTTGGCCATATGGAGACAGCATGTTTTGATCTCCATCCTTGTCTTCATTGTGTGAAGACAAATCATCATTCAAATAGATGTAGAAAGAAGATGGACAGGAAGCAAAAAGTTTATTATGGTTGGATAACTCTTTGGCAGTAGAAATGAAAAGCCAAGATGTTTAATAAGTTTTATTGTTGAGTTTAGACATAGGTAAATACAAATTTGCATGAAGAAATCAGAAAGGCAGAAGGATTTCAAACAATTGTTTCAGATGAAGATTTCATGCATTATTGGGGCCCTATTCTACATGTCTTTTGAATTGAAACATGAGTCAAAGATAGTACTCTCTACACCTCAAAGGGGGGTACATTGATGGAGTACAGTGGTACCATTGACAATGATTCGTGGTCAAAGAGCTATTGAAGTAGAATTCAAAGATCAAGCTTGGATGCCTTCCACATACTTCTCACCTTGCACTTGACATGGGGGAATATCAATGATGATATTCAGGCTTCAAGTTTCAAAGTCCTATCAATCAAAATTTGGGAATTCCAGCATGGCAACTAGTCTCTTCAACAAGATATCTACAATTCAATCAACTTTAATCATTCTCTTCAAATCAACATACTTGGAAGATCTAGCACGGAATCTGGAATCCTCTCATTGCTCTTCAACTATTCAATGGGATGTTGTTTGACATCTAATTGTGTCTAAATTCAAAGAGTGCTTCGGTGATCCTATTGAGTAGAGTGGTGATCCTATTTGTTCACCAATTAGTAAGGGAATGTTTAGACATGACAGTTGTTCACTTCCTGGATTTCTACTCTTTCAAAGTTCATTTCAGATTAACCATTCGACATCCATTTTGGCCATTTTTCAGGCATATCTTCATCAAAGCTTTGTTCAGAAGTTTCAGATTGAAGATTGTGATGATACCAGTTTATGCACTAGTTCTTGTTGCCTTACTGGTATAATTATTCAGATTTGTGATTGAGAGGGGGAATGTGAGCCTCTGAGTTTCTAGACAATCACAAAGTCCGAGATCACCTTCTTATGAATTGTCATTCTTATCTACCGATGAGTTGTCAGTGATATCTAGATCTATAGGTGGTTAGATACATTTACTATATATTGATATCATTGGATGAATACATGTGGAGAGATGGCTAAAGCCTTTTCTGCAAGTGCTTGTGTCATGTTGCTTACTCTATTTTTTATTAGAGCAAGCTTGATCCATTTACAATATAGCCTTTTACAATTGAGTGTATGACTACCTTTTGAAGGGGCAAAATGAAAAAAATTCAAAAGATCAAGTGCCGGCCTTATGACCATAGGCCCATGGCTGGAAAGGAAATTGCCTTATGAAGCTCCTAGTTCGTTGGACTGTCTCATGCCTGAATCACTTGAAAAGAAATTGATGAAAGATTTTGGGTAGAAAGAAAATCATAAAAGAGACCAGAATGGCAAAGCTCCAAGGAGGCCATAATCTTAAGGCTCTGATACCAACTGATATGAGAACAATACCAACAATGGAAAACACTCACATACAAGTGAATAAACAAAGACAAGTATGAAGGTAGAAAGAGTTACTGTAACTATACACATGTTGTACACTCATTCACATTACTATATATAGAGTAGAAAATTGTGGGGAAAGTGATAAAAGTTGACCAAGTGTCAAATACACTAAATTTGAGAGTTCAATTTAGTTTATGACACCCAAAAGAGATAAGGTTAAAGTACAAACTGTACTAAAGTAGAAATAGATAAGTACAAATATAATACATGTTCACACTTATTTAGTAGACTAAGTCACATAAATGCAGATGTTGGACATATTGGCATGGACATTAGTATATTGGTTAGATTGTGCCCCGTTAGTCTCTTGATGCTAGTTCCAGAACTTGACGTAGAGGGGTTATTGCTTACTCTCACACCCACCATAATTCTCATGGACAAGAGCACATCATTGGATATTTCTGCTCTTCTAGTAGTTTGTTGACGTTGGATGTTAGGAGAACTTTGGTGGAGAACTCCTGGCTACCTCCCTTAGCCCAACCATCTCATCTTAATTTAAGTCACTCTCTAGATGAGATTATTGGGTTTAATATTGGTGACTTGATAATGATTGATGGGAATACAGGTTCCCTCTCTAGTTTTGGCATTTTACTAAAGGCCTCTTTGCCTTTAGCTTTTAGTGTTTCATTCATGGTTTTGATGACTTGCTATCTCCATTGTGGCATTGCTCGCACTCCCTTACTTTCTAGGGCTATACTTTACTGCATTGTTGAGGGTTTACCTGTTCTGGGTTCAACCCCACTTTCACTTTTATTTGTTACCATGTCACGTCCTTCTATTTTCTTCTTTTTGAAGGAGATTCCTTAGGCATTATTTATCTTGCTAGTATTACTCGTAATTACTAGTCATTGACCTATTTTGGTCGTTAGTGGACGTTAATACGTTTCAATTCTTTCTTTGGGAAACTTACATTTTTGAATATAATGGTATTAGTGCCATGAATTCTCTAATGCAACATACCAAATAGTAAAAAAGGGCATATGGAATGCCCTTTCCAAAGGTTCAACAACAACATTTTGTTTTGAAGGTTGCAACTTCAGATGGAGATGAGAAATCCAGATTATCCTGTTGATATGAATCTGGTTTATAAGAATGAACCATTATATTGATAAACAGGCAGTCTTTGACAAGAATGGAACTGTGGATTTAGGGAAACATGCAAAGCTAAAAAGCAAATATTTACACCTATAGGAATGCCTTGAATTATCTTTCCCATGAGAATTATATATAACAAAACGCTAGTGTAACTTGAGGCCACAATATAGAGTCAATTAAATGATAGATAAAACACAGTTTTACATGGGGATGCATTTCTGAGGGTAGGGGATGTGCTCCCTGCACTTCCGAGACTTGGGTACTCCAAGGGGGATGTTTCCCCATGTCCCATATTGGAGGGATGCCCCTCAAAAAATGAGATGCTCCCATGTTCCCTTTTGACCAAAGTCTGTTGTTTTGAGAAAAAAAGACAAAAAATAAAATAAAATGAATGTAAATGTAATGCACAAGTAGATAGGAGAGATTTGACGAGGCATAACTCAGGTTGGTTGTTTTGCCATTTGAGTATTCTGGAGAGTGCAAATGATTTTGGTTCAGAAAGCGACATTTGCATGTTTGGTTGTTTGGTCCTTTTTCCTTCATGTGGTAGCTGCATGCAAAGACTAGTGGGACATTGCCTTGAGCAGTGATGCTCATTTCTTATTTTACTGTTCTGATATCAGTTATCTTAAGACTTAGATATATATCTTTTGAATTTTCTAAATATAATGAGAAATACAATGATGATAGATGATGTGTGAATCGAGATTGTTATGTTATATTACATCATTATATGTATCATTTATTATTTATTATGTTACATGTAACGATGTATATTATTTGCACATTGTTATGTATAAGATTTCATTGATTTATGTTTCAGTTTTCATTATTTTGATTTTAATTTTTTAGTATTTCTGGCGAGGTCCCCAATGTCGGAGACTTCGACGTCATCTAGAATTTGGGGGCTGCTTCCACACACCTCCCTGGATGTGTTTACCTGCTTCCTTATCCTTGTATCCTGGAAACTTGGTGGAACATTGGTAGACCAAGATTTTGAGATTTAGAATCCCTTGGCATATGAGATATATATCAAGTCAATTTGTCCCCTGTAAGTTTCATTGACATAGCACGATTACAAATAAATCTCTCAAGTATGTGATTCCAAAAACAATACCATTCCTCTAGTCCAAAGCATGTGAGGGATAGGCAATGACCATTATAGAAGCAAAGACGTACTGTGGAGCCAGCCCTAAGAACAGGTACAAAGTACTAGGCACAATTATTAGTTTTGGGATGATCTCATTAGAACTGTGACTGTTTGTTGACTAGTTTTTCCTAATTATTCTAGGTTTATGGAATGCTTATTTTGCTAATATTATATAGTATTCTTTGTAATCTTTTCTGTTTCCCCAAGTTTGTGCTGCTGAGTTAACATTAGTTTAAATGAAAGCAATGCAATATCACTGCTAGTCCTATAGAACTGGTTATTAATAAGTTCTAGCCTCCAGAGGGTTTTATGTTATATATTAATTTTGACATAACACATGCTAGCTTCAGAGAATAGAATTCACCAATATGAGCCTATACAAACTGATTTTTATAGCAATCATATCAGACATAATCAATCTTACATATTATTCTCGTAAAGCTGTCTATTATTTTTGCAATGTGATCATATTTCTTTGACTTCCTGGTGCTATTTCATTTATTTCAATTTGGTTTTGCAATTACTAGGATGAAAGGAACTTTTGAATATGATCTTAAGCTGGTTTTATGAAAAACAATTATTCCATTTAATGAAGCCTTGCTTTCCAAAACACAGTTTTTTTTGCATTTTACTGTTGCCAAGTACATCTTATGTAAGTCTTATTGTTACAATGATAAGTATTGAAATGAAAGCATTCGTTAATAGCTGAGTTCCCATCTGTTGCATGTAGGGCTAGGGTGGAAATCTTGGAAAAAACGCTGGTTTATACTTACCCGAACATCTTTGGTTTTTTTCAAGAATGATCCTGTAAGTTCAACAGAAAAGCCTCCTCCTTGAATTTCCAATTGTGACTAATTATTTTCAAATGAGGCAGGTTAGTATGTTCTGATTTATAATTTTCCGATTGAAGCAGTTCTGGAATTGTGATTGTAATTTATGCAGAATGTATAGACCTTAGGGCTTGCATCGTTCTGCAAACCACATTGTTTCATTGTTTGTACTTCAACATCTATCTTCAACATCTGATGATAACCCTACATATTAGTTCCTTTCCCCATGGTTTGGATTTTTACATTGGATGATTCTTCTAATTTAATTGGCTCGGTCATTGTTTCTTTATTGATCAATGTTACCTTGTTGGTAAGTAGCTGTAGCTTTTCCTGTAGCGACTTCTTATCATTATTTAATTTCTTAATTTTTGTAAGCAAGCTTTTATTATGATCTCTTAAGTGTGAAAGTTCTTCATCATTTTCAAACTTGTCAAATTTGTTTTTAAGATCTTGATTTTCTAGCTTCTCATCTTTTAACCTTTTGATTTGTTCAAGCAACCTTTGATTTAGGTTCCTTAGGTGATAATTTTTTTCATCATTTTTTGGTAGGTTCTGGTTGAATTTTATCTTGAGATCTTGTTTCTCTTTTTCTAATTTTTGATTGCACTGTTTCTTATCCTTTGACTTCTTGATTTTTGCAAGTAGTTTTTGATGATGATCTTTAAGGCGAGAAATCTCCTCATGTTTTTCTAGTAAGTTCTCTCAATTCTTTTTTGAGATCTTGATTTTCCAGTGGTAATTTCTGATTGCACTATTTCTCATCTTTTAATTCCTTGATTTGTGTGAGCAACTCTTGATTATGATTTTTTTGGCAAGAATATTTTTTTTATTCCAAGTCCTTGAGAAATATCTCCTTGCAATTCTCAAGTTGTAAATTTTTATTATACTCTTCATAATATGCTAGTTCATGTTGTAAATATTCCATGATTTAATAACTATTATACCTTTTATAATTTTAGTTGGAGTAAAGGTATCCTTACAAATATCTTTTTGTTGGTCTAAATTTCACTTAATGCCTATTAACTTCTCTTTACTTTTAAATCTCCCTTTGATAATAATATGATTTATATCTCAACTTGATAATATGATATAAACCTTTATATTTATTTTCAGTAAGTGGCTTCCAATAAGTAATAAACTCTTTACTCCACATGCACAATAAGTTTTACTAATTCTTTAGCCTTTGTAAAAGGTGCCCTACTAATTGTGCTTTACAATTCACCTTGAATTGACTTCGCCATTCTGTGTGTGTGTGTGTGTGTGTATAATATATATATATGTTAGATTTCGAAGTGCACCCAGACTCGGTGTTCACACACCTCAGATCTGGTCTAGGTTCTCAACAGTATACACAAAAATACATTTAGAACTGTGAACATAAATACATTGAGATGCCTAACTACTTAGCGCAGCGGAAAATGCCCAAATCACTAGTTCTTAAACCCAGAACAATGGGCTCCCGTACCAGGGACAATGGCCCAATCTTACATAAAAGAAAAGTACCAAAAGCACTTACAAAGCACTGCAGGAACTTGTCCAAGTCTGCTGGACCGAGGCTGAGGGTTATGGCATCTACTGTCCCTCCAAACCCTCCACTGCTTCAGCAACTTTACACCAGTCCTATGACACCTTACCTTCCTCTGGTTGCTGGTCACTTGAACAGGTTTCTCCTGTTCCCTTTTTACCAGCCCTCCACTGTCTTTATACTGCTGACTATGTCAGCCCTAAGAACAGCCCCAAAACCTGTTATTTTGCTGACTGTAACAGCTCCACACTGCTGCCTTAAGACTGCTGTAACAGCCCTTGTAGGACTGTCCTAAAAATGCTGTAACAGCCCTTCTCTTTGGCTGTTGGTTGTCTCAGAAGCTGTCTCACAGGCCTGCAACTGTGTACTAAGGCTGTGGCTGCTCCTCCTCTGACAGGCCAAGTCTCCCACAGGTCTGTGGCTGCCTCCCTTGGCTGGCCGAATCCTCCCACAGACCTGCTGCTTCCTTTCTCTGCGGCCCGAGCCTCTAGGGTACCTGCAATTGCCCTTTTCATTGCCCAGCACACCTGTGGCCCCACAAAACAGTCCCCCAAACCTGCGGCTGCCCTCTCTCATCAGACCGACCCACCAGAGGGCAGGCCGAACCTCTTCCTAGGCCTGCGGCTGCCTATTCTCAGCTGGCCGAACCCTCCAATAGTCAGCCACAGGCTTCCCCTTGGCTGTGGCAGCTCTACAATACCTACAGCTGCCCCTCCTTGGCTGGATTGAGGTCACCACAACCTCTCTCCCATGCTGGCTGAGGTCACCAAGATTCTCCACAAGAATGAGAATGTCACTCACACGTAATGTCCTTTTATACAACTCAAAAGGGTGAATAAAAGCCTTCACCATTAAATTAGAATAGTTTATTCTTCTATGTGGGTGTGAAGCCCCTACACAAGCCCACAAAGCCCATCAACAAGCCCATGAAGCTCCAGCTCCATTCCAAGGGTGTTTTCACCAAATGAAAAGTCCAACGTGGTGCCAACAAAGATTCCCACATGCCCGACACCAAGGCCACTTGTGGGAATACCTCCCGAAGCTACAAAAAACATCAACAATATATATATATATATATATTGTAACTTATATATGTTTTTGTTTGATTTAGCATAATTATTTATATGACTTAAGTCCGTTTGGATAACTTGGAGAGTCGCATGCACTGTGAACCTTAAGTGATTTTTCTTATTTTTATGACGTGTCATAATAACCATGATGTACAACACCTCGGTCAACTATTAAACAAATCAGGTTAGTGTGCATACTTTCAGGGTGGTGGCTCAGTTTAATTACACCAACTACAATCAACTACAAAGATACATGCGATTGGCGGTGGCCTTTGATGGTGGATTCCATTCCATGGTGGTTGCGACCTGATCACAGTGGAAGGGTTGGTGGTTTGGAAGGTCATTTAATTTTTTTTGTAGAAAGACATTATGTCACCTACTTTCTCAATCCGATGTAGACTCTCAGTACATGTATTATTCTGAGTTGCGACAAGGTTTTGTTGCTTTGACTCGGCCTTAAGGTTTATTCCCCATTGCAAGAGCACTGTTGCAACTCAGCAACAACTGTAATTCTATCCCGATTTTTCCTAACAACTATACCCCACTCAAAATGAGATGGAATTTGTCATGAAATTTCTTCCCTGGGTTTGATGGAATATGTAATTTTTTATGGAGAAGAGGCATATGAGGTGGTTCTTCCGTTTTTCTTAATTTTTTTTTGCATTCACAAGTCTCTTGTTGTTTGTTGATACTAATTATTATTTTTGTGTAGGTAACAATTTTCTTTTTTTAGTGACTAACTTCAACTTTCAACAGAATAATCTTTCTTCAATGAGATTTGGAACTTTAAAGGCCAAAAGCCTGATTATGGTCAAAGACTCAGATGCCAAAGAAACTCTAATAAAATGAGTGCAGCCAAAAACCAGATTAGATAGGGTCTGAAAAAAGGTGTAGTCGTGGGTCAAGATCAGGCTTGGCTCCGATACCAATGAAATGAACAATAGTTCATTTCGTGAATATCCAACATAAGAAGGGAAAAGAGTCAAAATCTATATAGGATAAATAATATAATTTACAATAAATGAATGAAAAGATATGCTAGAATATTGATACAATACCATGTGATGGATCATGGTATACTAGTCACGATGGTTGAACTGTCATGTCCTTTAGTTAGGTGAGACGAACAAAGTTTGCTCACACATAAATTATCCAAAATATATGGAATATAAAGTAATCTATTTAGGATGAACTAATAATATATAAATGTATAAGAGAATGAATAAGATAATATGAGATTGTACAATGACAGGCCCCATATAAATACCACAGGAAGTGCCCTTTCGTTAACAATCATGTCTTTTCGTTGAGACATGTCCTTTTATGTGTCTCTTCATTAATTATTAGTTATGTTATTATATATATTATGTTAGTTATGTATATAACATTGCCTTCCCCTTAAAAATGCTTTGTCCTCAAAGCATGATTAGAGAAGAACCTATCTCTTGTTCTAGCTCGAACTGTCTTCTCATGATCTTTTGTTTTTGTAGTTGCGACACTTGACGAACAAAACGATATAATCTATGAATTCCTGAAGTAATATGTTGCATTTTCTTGAAAGTGATCCATCCCAAATCTACTTTCATGAAAACTTGTTTATATTTCACTTGATCTTGTTGTTGGTTGTAACGATCCTTGTGATTTGGATGACAATAAGGCATCCATATGTCTTCTAGGTCTTGTTTGTCGGATCTCTCTTTCGCTTTTTATGCTTCTGGTAATTCAATTGGATCGATGTTTGTTCCCTTATCTGAGGTTTGGATAGTATTTGGTATCCCTTTTATGGGATCAATCATAGTTCCCTTGTCGACCATTGATCGTGTACTAACGATTTTATGCGACATTTTTTGTTGCAACTCTTTTTCATCTTCTAAGTTCTTAATTTGTTCAATCAAGTCTTGATGATGACTTTTAAGGTGACAAATTTCATCATTCTTTTCGAATAATTTCTTCTCGAAATCTTGATTAGTTTGTTCTAACTTTTGATTGTCTTGCTTTTTATTCTTTAATTTCTTGATTTGTGTCAAAAGATTTTTATCATGATTCTCGAGACAACAATTTTCTTCCACTTTATTATTAACAAATTTGTCAAATTCTTTTTTTTGCACTCTCATTTGATCATCCTGGTTGATAATTTTTGAAATATTTTTAAAATCTTCTAATGACGAAACTTTTGAATCTGACGTCATTGAAATGTCTTGGAGCGTAAATTTCTTCTTTTTATAGAAAAACGTCAAAAAGTTATTTTCCACATTTAAGATGAAAGTACCTAGTGTTTCTAGCCAGGTTAAACCAATAATTATACCAACATTGCGTTCAGTCATTTTTGTAACAACGAATTCGGATATGTATATATAACTGTCAATTGTTACTTGTAGATTCTTAATTTGTGTCTTGCCAAAGTTCTTTTCGATTATATTTGACTCTAAAATTGATAATTGATTGGCAATATCAATATTGATGTAATTTTCCTTCTTGTACAGACAAATCTCAATGTTAATATTTTTTCCTTGAACAATTCCTTTGACTTTTAATATATCAAATATAGGTGTTGAAAGTCCTTTATGCGTAAACCTTGCTTCGTTTATGCTAAAGTCCATTTTTTTGGTCCTTTCATTAGAAACTTTCGTTTAAAAGTAATACTTGAAAACCTCTTTTTCTCTTTTTTTTTTAAAGATAAAAACACACTTCCTTGAAAACTTCCTTAGTAACATATATATATATATATATATTCCTTTTTTAATGAGCTTGGATATATATATATATATATATATATATATATATATATATATATATATATATATATATATGACTTCTTTATCTTTCTTAATATTAAATATATATATTCTTTTCTTCCTTTACATACTTTACAATTGAAAAGACTTCCCTTTTTGCTTACACTTCACCTTTTATAAGTCCTTTGAAAATATATGATGGTATTTCTCTTTATGTAGTGAACTTCCTTTTTACTGGAACCGAACTCTTATAATCCTTAGAATAGACATATACTATATTTTAATCAGCTTCCTCCTTGAATTGATATCGGATTTTAATATCCTTGTAACCCTTCAGTAACAATGAATCAAAATTAAAGTGGAATTTAAAGTGGAGATTAATTAATATGTCGATGGTGGACCGGTGGTAGCTAGGAAATAATTTCGGGTTTCTTTTTTTGTTAATTTTGACCCTTGAAGGACCACGATCCTTCATACCTTTTTGACTAAACTTAACACCTTTTTCGATTAAACTTTCACGAATTAATAGTTGAAAACACGTCACAGCAAGGGCGACACCAATGTGATTCACGGTTTGGTCTCCGGTGGCAAAAGTTGAACAATTTAGAAAAGAGTTGCGGCTACTTGAAGCGATAGCTTACTCTAAAAAAAAATGCTCACGAGTTCCTGGAAAAAAGTATAACCCTTGCCTTACTCTTTTCCGATAGCTTCAGATGGTGGCTAGCGGCTGTGATTCTTCCTTTCGTGCCTCCTCCCAATGCGAAGTTCACTGCTCCACGAATCTGGGCAGCAAGACGTAGATAACTGTCGCCCTGGTGGTCAAATAATTTCCCTGCTCTTATGTTTAACAACGATTCCCTGGTTTTTATCTAGTCTTCTTGGTAAATATTATGAAATGTGGTTGTTTACTCTGTCATATAGTTCGAATTCTTAATAACTAGTTACGAGTAGTCCTATGCGTTTATGTGTTGATCTCGCTGAAGCAAATATTTTTTTTTTTTAATCTGAATTCTTATATCTCCTAATCTGCAGTGGACTGATATATATTTTTCTTTTTTTTTTTGAAATTGCAACGGATTTATCTATGTATTTATTTTTAAATGGCCAAAAGCCAATGGTGGTCAAAAAACCTAATAAGCGGTGAAACTCTAAATGGAGGTTGGCCAAAAGTCGAGATCAAGACGAAGCTCTAATACCAAATGAGACGAACAAAGTTCGCTCACACATAAATTATCCAAAATATCTGGAATATAAGGTAATCCATTTAGGATGAAATAATAATATATAAATATATAAGAGAATGAATAACATAATATGATATTTTACAATGACGAACCCCATATAAATACCGTGGGCAGTGCCCTTTCGTTAACAATCATGTCTTTTCGTTGAGACATGTCCTTTTATGTAATTCTTCATTAATTATTTATTATTTATTAGTTATGTTATTATATATATTATGTTAGTTATGTATATAACATTAGGTCATGACCCTTAGTTAGGTTTTGTCTTTTAGTTCTATTATGATTATTATATTTTATCAAAATTTATATTTATTTATATATTTTATGTTCATTACACAAGCCCTCCAAACAAAGTTCTTTGAGTCCCCCATAGGATTTATTTTCCACAAACCCTGGGTCTTTCTCACACAAGAACTCAAACCCTAGCACTGAAGTCTCCTCTAGTTTTTTCTTCTCACAAACACCAATGTCTTCCTCCCTTGCATAAAGATAAGTACAAATACTCAAGACAAGTTCATCTTCAAGATACAAAATGATCTATTGAACTCTCAAATGCTTATTACATGATTACTAGAACTAAAGACTCTCTCCTCTCTATATAGAATAGGTGAGGGAGGCTAACAATAGTAAAGTAGACTAAGTCCACATGTAATCTAATCTAATCATCAAGATAAGGTCTCCAAGTGAAGCTCTCTCTCTCTCTCTAGGGTGTACACATGTCAAGACAAGGGTCCTCAAGTGGTGCACTCTCCAAGCATGGGCCCAAGTGTCAAGTGCTCCTCATCAGAGGGCTCTTCTCTCTTCGAGACAAGCATCCAATGTTCTACCCCCCTCCTTAACATGTGTCCCAGTTACACATACGATCCCAAGCAATGCACCCTCAAACCAAGCTTCCTCAAGTCAAATGCTCATCTTCCTAAGGCATGCTAAGTGGTCCTAGTCCTCCCAGGGCCAAGTGCCCTCCCTCCTAGTGCCCAATGCTTCTCCTCTAAGGTAGATCCAACACCCTTGCAAGTGACCATTCTCCTCAATACATGCATGATGTAGAAGATATCATTGCCACATAAGGTAACTGCCTCCTCAAGCAGTGTTCCACATATAGCACCAAGTCCAAGGTCAAGCAACAACCTATAGAAAGCTCTCCAAAGTCATCAACCAAAAGGTCTAAGATACAACTAAGTGGCTAGGGTTTCACCATGCACCCCACATCACATGAAGGAATCCATAGCAATATGTAAATACTTTTGGAGAAACCCAAAAGTTAACACTTCCTCTTTTCCAGTAAATTGTTTTCACCAACACTGATCTTCTCCCTCTAAATCTCAACTGAACCTGCCATTTGCAAATTTGAATCTTCTTTAGTCCCTGAATCAATCATTGACCCCTCAAAAGGAATTGTCACCCAAACATCATTCTCCTCCATCAAGGCCTATCACCACCTTTCCTCATAACAATTGGAAGGCTCACAAATGAAAGTAGCTAATGCAATATGGTTAACATACCTCTTAGGAGGTATACTCATCCACAATGAAAACCTAGCGGCTCCTACATGCTCTTCTGCATCTTGCAATGTTTGAGTAAGTCATCTTGGCCTTCCACATATTGATTTAGAGGGTAAGGATGTATCCTTCCATAAGCCCTCCTCGCCCACACCAGGATTTGACTCTTCCCTTACCTATGAATTAGATTCTAGAACAAAAAAATCCTCACTCCTTTGAATCATTGAAGGAGATAGTTGTGATCTAGAGGACCATACATCCTCATCAAACTTCACATCTTGGCTCACCATAGTCTTCCGTTATGCTGGAATGTAAACCCTGTAAGCTTTGGAAGTCTCACTGTATCCAACAAAACAAGATACTATCACAACATCTCTAACCTCTCCTTTAGTAGGGGCTTGACCACTTGTGAATCTAAAGGAACATAACCCTGGCCCAATAGTGATCGACCAAACTCCAACATCTTTTATACCAAATTCATGGGCCAAAATATTCAGACACCACATCATGAGTTGTTCAAGATGTCTTACATAGATGATCACATCTCCATACAAGACCAAGACAAGTGGATTGGAGCTGTCAAAATTACAAAGATAAAAAACTGCACAGATCTCATTTATCCTGAAATATCAAGCTTGTAGTGCAAACTATAGCTGAAGTAGTGCAACCAACTGTAATATCCCCGAATCCTCTGATCGGAATATTAACTGCTAGCTCTAAGGTCCATGTTGCAGATTTGATGCGCTGGGGTTTCTGGCAGAGTTATAAAGGGTTTTTGACTGCGTTTCAAGGTTTCTGGATGCGTTTTGCTGTGTTTACTTGTTTTATATCATGCATGCAAATAAATTTGGAACCATAACCAACACAATAGTTCTTATTCAACAAAATAACAATAATACAATCAATATGTGGAAAAATCAAGCTAGATATCGTCAGCTAGATCTGAACAGTAACGATCTTAACTGGAATACAAAATAAAAGATTGAGAAATACCAATGATAACGCCAGATGAATGGATCTGAGGCATGCGCTAAAGATCTCTTGCATGCGATGATGAATACGCTGCATGCTGCAAATATGCTGGAAAACTGGTGCTGCAAACTGGGAAATGCGCCTTGATGGCTATACTCATCAGATCTGGCTGAGATCTTTCTCAGATGGGTCGCCCTGCTCCCTAGCACACTCTCCCAGTCTCTGAGATGAAACACAGACTCACTGCTTCTCAGTCGGAACCCTAGATGGACAAGTAGTGAGTCTGAAGAATGAACTCCGTGACATGAAAATGAATGATGATGAAAGCATAACATCATACTTTGTGAAAATCTCTCAGTTAAGAGATCAACTACAAGCCATCGAAGAAATCATTTTAGAGAAGGAACTGGTAAATATAGTACTCAATGGTCTTCCCAAGACATGGGATGCATTTGCCGCAAGCATGAACACAAGGAAGGAGTATCCCACATTTGAAGAACTTTGGACTTGCTGTGCAGAAGAAGAATCAAGGATTAGTGCAAAAGAGAAACCCCAAAAGAAATACGATGATCAAGCCTTCACAACAAGGTTCGAGAATTTCAGGAATAAAAGGAAGTTTGGCTCAAGGAAGAAATCAAGTCAAGAGAAAGATATGTCAAAAATACAATGCTTCAACTGTCGAAAATATGGTCACTACAAGAATCATTGTCTCGAGTCAAAAAAAATGAAGGAAACACACGAAGCATCAGTTGTCGAAGAAAGGGAACCCTCAAAGAAATCCAAGTAGGATAAAACAAACTTCTTCTTCTAAGACAAGGTAACAATATTCTTCACAGTTCTTGTACGTACCAAGTTTACATAATTTTTGTACATATCTTGCATATCTATTTCTTAGAAGATAAGATGTTCAAAGAGAAACAATACCTATGGAAGAATAACAAGATAAGGATTGCTATCACGATGACTACAAGTCAAGCAATACACATGAAAAGATGAAGTATATCGACAACCCTTGGTAACAATTCATGTGGAAGCTATTAACATATGTAACAACTGCAAGATAAGCCGAAATTAGAATCAAACTTGAAGAAACCTGGAAGAAGTAAAAACCGAAAGAAGTCAACAATCAAAAGGAAAAGACTTATGACACTTTGTAGAAGGCAATAAGGATGCAAACATAAGCGTGAACTCTCTTAGATGGAGGGATCTGATTATATAATTCCAAAAGAAGAGCATACAGTCATGCATGAAGTAAGGATTAGGAGGGAGCTAATCCTAAATAATATGATTCATCAAGGATTATGAAGTATCTATCCATGTTCCCATTGATGGTAGCAGCCATGAAAAACAACAGGTGTTCAGTTTGACTTTAGAAGAAGTCTTCTTTGAAAAGAAGTCTTAAAGTATCCCTGGTTGTCCATCCACATCCATGATCCTATGATGAAAGAAAGAAGTTGGAATCTCCAGGGCATGGAATCTATAGAAAAACTCCATGGACCCAAGAGCTAAAGAGAAACATGAGGAAGAACATGAAGATTCCAAGAGAGAAAGAAAAGCCAGAACAACTAGTCATTATATCGAGAATAACAAGACTACCGGCTTGGTCTAAACCCTCTAGAAGCAATCAAGCAGAGGAAATGAAAGTTGTGATGAAGAACAATGTATGGAAGACTTATGAATGGAAGCATTGCGAGATCCAGAACTAAAGGTTCTCCCAGATGGAGGGAGAGGACTATGATGATAGCTTGTTCCAGTAACCAGATATACCTCTACCTGAGACAATATATCTCTTGCAATGGGTTGGAGTTTACATCAGATGAATGTAAGGACTGTTCTCCTCAACAGAGTAATTGAACAAAGAAGCATATGTAGAGCAACCTCAAGGTTTTGAGGTATACCAGAAAGAGACTCTTGTATGCAGATGGAAGAAGACAACTTGGTGCAGAGCCTCCAGTGAACAACGGAAGCGTGGTGAAAACTCTATAACAGAGATATTGTATCAGAATGGTTACTCAAAAGTCCAGGATGATGGATTTCAAAATCCATGACAAACTCTCATGATGACAGAAGAAGTGCCACTTAGATATGTTCCAGTTTGACCCTTGCCACGATGTCATGAGCTAGCACGAAACAAAAAGAGCTGAATCCAACCATGATATACTGTAATGATCAAGAGCTATATGAAGCCTTCAGAGAAAACCAATGTTCCAGAAAGACCGAAGTACTTTGAGATCAAGCATTACATTGTCCGTGATGAGGTTCAGAAAAGAGAAGTGGTTCTCCAATATATCTCCACAGATGAGCAGATAGCAGATACTTTGATAAAACCTTTGTCCAAGATGAAAAAAAAGTTTGCGTACTCAAGAAACAAGCTGGAGCTCGTGGAGACGACATCCTTATTGAAAAGGGAAGAGATGACTCCCAGGTTGGGAGGGAGCACTGATGTGTCATTGATTTATGGACAACCATTTTTCAGTTCGAAAAATGGTCCAGGATGAGCATTTCCTTTCCAGTTCGGAAAGTGGTTTGAGATTTCTGACGGACAGGATTTTCCAGTTCAGAAAATGGTCCAGGTCGGATGGGCATTTTCATAATGAAAATGGTTCGATAGATTGCTGATGTACCATAGACAATGATTCCCCTCGTAGCCAGTGTGGGGGAATGGTCTAGGACAATCTTTCGTCTTGACAGTCACTCTCAGTAGTGGTCAAGAAGAATGGTACGCCTCGCCGAGCAATCATTCTTTCGAAGTTCACAATTGTGAGCAGTTTCGAAGAATGGTCCGTTTTGGAGGTTGGTGCAGGATAGTCATTTCCTTAGGAAATGGTCTGGACAATCATTCCCTAGGGAAAACTCATTCTCTCCAGGTTGCACTTTGTTTAGTGCTGGAAGAATCGCCCAGCTAGGTGAATGGTCCAGATTCAACAATCAGGGACAGGCATTCCCTAGGGCAGACTCTTTCTCTCCAGGTTGCATTTTGTTTTGTGCCGGAGGAATGGCCCAGATAGGTGAATGGTCTAGCCTCAGAAATCAGGACAATTATTCTTCTATGCTTGAGAAGAATAGTCCAGTAGCTCATGGCTAATGTTTTACCTTCTGAGGGCAGATGCTCTTCCAAATCTCACAGATGTGAGTGGAAGAGTGACCTAGATGACTCAGTTTATATCATGACATTGTTTATCTGTGCAGGTTGAATATCAGATGATATGATTGCTATGGAGACTGTATGTCTTTGGACAATAGATGTATGCTACTGTGGTGGATGTGTTCCAATGGTTGTGACTATGTGTCACTGATTAAGTAGCTGTGTGCTACTTGGTGTGGTAGTGTACCACTGGATTGTAATTGTGTACTTCTATGGATAGACACAGTTGTGTTCTATTGAATGACATTGTTCCGATTGCCATGAAGACTATCGATAGTGTTGAAAATGATTATTAGCTAGATGGATGGTCTGTGTATTGATGGACAGACATTCTCCAAACGGAAAATGGTCCAGGACATTTATTCTTCTAGGACACATGCCTGTATTAGAAGAATGGTTCTTGTATCACTCTTTGGAGTGAGTGACTTATTCAACATCATGTTTGATTACTCAGATGGAGTATGGTTTCGAGAGATGATGTAGTTGATGCTGTCAGATGACACTGATAGTGATGATGGTGCTCGTGATCTAATCATGAGATAGTCTGTATGACTATGATGATGCTACCGGTTGAATGGTATGTTTGTGCTCAAGACCATTGCCTTCAATACCTCCCTAGCTAGGAGGGAGTGTTGATATTATGGTAGTTGCAGGAGGTATTTACCTCCATGTGTAACCCTGACGAGAATAGAATATTCTGGGAAGCAAGAAGAAACCCTAAAGCATTAAACTTAACCCTAGAAGACAAGTCGGTTCAAGGAAATAATTAATATTAAGTATTTAGCCTCCAGAATGAGAAGTCGGCTCAGAAAGCTCAGGAAACAGTATAAATACAAGTAGCCAGACCTCATTTTGTACACACAGCTCAAAATTTCAGCTGGGAAGAAGTGCGCACTGCAGAAACTTGGCAAGTGCGCAAGTCTGGGGAGCAACTGCAGTCGGCAGCTGCCGCAATGTGTATTCCTGGTTTAGGCTCGGATTTTCTGCTGGTTATGGTTGGACTTTCTGATTAGTCTTGGTTATCTTTGCTTGATGCATTAGCCTTGGTTGGCTATTGGATTGCTTTCGGAATCATTCTCTGTCATGGTTAAGGTGCTCGGGGGTGGCTTTGGCCTATGGTTGGGTGACAATATTGTTATATGGTCTATGGTTAAACGAGCACATCCATTACTTTCTAACACACCAAAGGTGTATCCTCCATGAAGTCTTCAAACATGCAAGCAAACCCTTTAGGCCTCCTCCAAATGTAGACACACGGGGATTGAAGGTAGAACATCTTCAAATTATGAAATAAAACCCCTCCAAAACAGCTCCAAAGATCATACATAAGACCCAAATTCCTTCTCAAAACATGCAAGTCACAAATGCGTAAACAACAAGGGAGTTATATCATATGTATCTTCCCAACATGGGCGCCTCTTCTAATTAAGTTATTAACCAAGTAACAACTCTCTTATATATCTCATGCAAAATCCCAAGTGGACTTCAAGTGCATGATCTCAAACAGCTCGACATCTAAAGTGTAACCACTCTGCCCACCTGTAGGTCCATGAATCAAAGGGACGGCCTCAAGACTTGCCAGCAATAAATCTTCATCTAAGGAAATAATGGATCTTTTTATATGTATGCTGGATGATGATGCCACTATACATGACCTTTCATGCTGGATCGTTGTTCCCCTTAAGTTTGCCATGTGTTAATGAGAGATCATACATCTGCTGATCGTGTTGTCTGTAGCATCTATTCAGCATATTCATCACAGCCTCTAATACAGTTGTTCCTGGACGTTGTTAGATATCCTTGGATAGTCCAGCCTGTAGAGAAAGTGGTAGTAATGACTTACAAAAATCAGATTAGAGTCATTGTCCACAATTTTCCCCCTTGTCCATAGCTTCAAAGAAAAAAGTCGTAGTTGTACAGATCAGATTTCAATTTAAGCCTCATCGTCTTTGCACATTCATGGTCAATGTAACCATGGGGACCCATAATGTACACTTATCAATGCTCAAAACCATCATGTGTGTCTCAAGATTGTCATCCAACAGATATTGGAAATCTATACATTGTTATGAATAATCGTTAATGTGGGGGTTACAATTATCATATTATGATGCAGCTCCAAGATCAATCCTTAGATGAGTGTTTCTGCCCAGCCTGTTTGAGAATACCAGCCTTGGACAATTCTGACCGATACTGCTCGATCAAGTCATGCCACAAAATGTGCATTAAAACCCCACAAAGGCTGAGCGCTCTTCAATACTGGGCACTGATTCCTTTCAAAACCAGATATAACTCCCACATACCCTTTCTTGGTTTAAGGTTTCAATCATATTTCTTCAAAAAGTATCTCATAGTTATTGTGTAATGAAAACAGATTTACAACAATTCTTTGACATTCCCAGAATATGCTTTGGAGACCTTTCTAGGTGGGACATTCATCTCCTTTGACGTATTCACCTTTTGCATGTGTTATGTAAGACCATTAAGACTTCATTAGCAAGCTGGGCATTTCCTCATTTTGCGGCTGTTTGTACCACTCTTTCACATGAACTTCAAGTACGCTTTGGCATGGCTTGCTAGGGCATTCCATAATAGCGATTCAACTGCTTATATTAGCTCAAATTCCGCATCTGGTTATGCTAGATCAAAGGCCATATATCATTCAACCATTTTGCAGCTCATGACACCAGAATCCATGCAAATAATGGGCTGAAGATACTTAGGTTAGATCAGCAGTTGAAGTATCTACTTGGTTTGATAGACACACAATTTATTTGATTGCAATCAATCCAAAATGCGATCCAAAATGTTGTGGGACTTGCAAACTAGTGACTGGTGGCACAGGCATATCTTATAGTGAAGAGCAATGAACAGTTCGAGAAGGATGAATGTGACTGCCCTGGGCAGGCCTAGAAACAAATGATCCTAACCCGTCACATGGGTACCTTCTTCTTCTTGTCATCGACAGCAGTAGAGCACAGATATATTTTCGTGATCAACCCAAATGCCATCGAATCATCCAACTCAAGCTGTTATACGAAACCAAGTAAGTCCCACACTGCCCAGAGCTCAATAAAACACAAGGGGTAGTGAAGAAATTTAACCGGAGTAAACCCCATGCCAGATTGAGGGGTAACAAGGTCCTTTCTGCATAATTCCTTACTGAGTAAAATGAATCATACCTGATATACTCGAATTCTATGTTTTACCTTGGAAGCCTTACTGGTCTGCTAAAACTTAAAAGTAAGATGTGATTATCTCAGATTGGCAGCCATACCAACTTGCTTCTAACTTTGGCTGAATCAAAAGGCAGAGTGAATGTGGTTTGGGTGTTTTTAAGAAAGATTATTCAGAAGTAAATCTCTACATTCTTTAACATTTGTCTTCTATGAAGTGAATATGCTATATATATTTTCCATGAAACGTTTAGATGGAGAAGCTTCTCTTGTGCTAGTTGAGAAATTAAACCCATTCATGATGGGAAGTACATGTGAAAAGTTCTAGTGTGGTTGAAGATAACCAAGCAAATCTTGGTCTAATTTATGTTTCCTCTGAAGGACATGCATGTTTAACAAAGTTGTCATTTAACTCCCTTGATTTATGGTTTTGAATAGCTGACAGGTTTTTGCCTTTTCTTTGTGCTTAATGTTCTTAGAGTGCTCTTCCTCAGAAAGGTGGAGAAGTGAATTTAACTCTGGGTGGGATTGACCTTAATAACTCAGGAAGGTAGAACAAGAGGCATTTCGTGACATCAACTTTTTTCTGTCTTATCTCTTTTCCTTTTTCCTGTCTTTGAGTTGTAAAGAAGTTCTTAGTTCATGTTTGAACATATAAAATGTGCAGTGTGGTTGTTCGAGCAGATAAAAAGCTATTGACAGTACTTTTCCCAGATGGTCGTGATGGGCGTGCCTTCACACTTAAGGTGTTTCAATCTTTACACTTTTTTGATATTATGTCGGTTTTTGTATACCCCATTGATTCTATAATTCATCATGCCATTAGGTGGCATTGATATCTACAACAAACTTATACATGGGGGCATTTTTTATTACAACCATGCAGGCAGAAACTTTAGAAGACTTGTTTGAATGGAAGGCGGCACTAGAGCATGCTTTGGCTCAAGCACCCAATGCAGCCCTTGTAATGGGACAGAATGGTATATTTCGAAATGATTCAGTTGATGCCATTGAAGGGTCTGCAGAACAATGTAAGGCTTATTTGATCAATGTAACTTTAGAAGCTTCTGCAATTTTTAGTGCTTGCCTATTATCTTGTTTACTAAAAAACATACATATATTGGAAGATTGGCATGTACTATTTTAATCTTTTGATCTAATGCTGCAACCTTTTTGTATATTATAATATTAGTATAGCATTAATGATTATACCATAAGGACGGGGTTAATTGGTATGAGGATGGAACATCTATGCTTTTCCAAGTCTTTCATTCTTTATAAATAAGGCATATTTTATGTAATCTAGCAATTGGATTCTCTACAGTTTGGCTTTATCATTCATGGATCAGTGGTTATTTTGATTTCAATATTATGCTTTTATCTCGTTTAAATATTATATAAATTTTATAATTAATTAAATCAGTGATCAGGCATACAAGCATGTGAGAATTGTTAAAGTGTTGTGGATATTTTACTCTTCACATTGTTTTTCTCCGTTATGCAGGGAGGGACAGACGGCCAGTGAAGTCTTTAGTTGTGGGTAGGCCAATCCTGCTTGCACTGGAAGATATTGATGGAAGTCCATCATTCTTGGAGAAGGCTCTCTGCTTCGTTGAGCAATATGGTAAAATGTTTCCTCTGCTTTGTTGTCTCTGTATTGGAGTCCTTGTGCCGTCATTGATGGAGCTGCATGGGTTCTTGGCTATTGATCAACTGTATAATCATTCTTCGTGAAAATGATCATACTAAGTGGGCAATCATTTCTTATCAAAGGATCAGGCTATCTTTTATTTCTCTATTGTAACTTTTAAAAATCGTATGCTTTTGTCAAATGCATAAGTTGACGTTTATTATGGGAAATTCTGTGTTTTTTATATAGTATATATATTTAGTAATATGAATTCCCTGTTTCAGTTCCTTGGCCATGAACATGTGTTTACGTTTCTTGATATTAGGGTTTATAAAAGTGTCATTTGTGCTCCAACTTCACAACCATTTGAAATCCTTGCAAAAACCATAAGTGCCTTCCTTGAGTTTATTTTGATTCACCATATAATTTCTTTTTGTTGTTTCCCTGACTAAATTTTTTGAATGGATAAGTATATTGTACTTTATAATTTTTTCATTTTGTTGGGCATTTAATTTTGTAATCCATCAAGTAATTTCTCATTATTTCGCTTGGATGTGCCCATCTGCTATGGTTACCTGGAATCCTGGTATCAGAGAGGGGTCTGAAATGTTTCTGAAATGTGCCTTAGTTTTTCAGTTTTTAATCAGCAAAGATAGCAGCTTGGATTTTCTAAAATTGCAAAAATAAGTCTCAACAAGATGCTTCTCAGGACTCTCAAGTCTTAATAAAATATATTGAGCATCCATCACCTTTCAAGAGGTGGGATGCCGTGTTGCACTTATGGAGTGTGACCACCCAACCTAACAGTCATGATGGCTTCCGCTATTCAATGGTCCCTTTGTGTGGGTGAGCTGGTTCACGAGGAGCGAAAATGCCACTTCTTGGGGGACTTGAACCCTGGTAAGGGCAATGACAACACCCCTCTTTCATCAACTTGGCAAGCCTGCTGAGACAAAAATTACAAAAATAGAGCGAACAGAAATGTGAAAAGAACAATTATAAATAAAAGAAAATTTTTAAAATTGAATATTAGCATGTCTAGTAGTGCAGATTATCAAATAATGCATAACATAGAGAAAGTCATCCGTGATAGAATCCATGATAGAACAACTTATTAGCAGCATTGGTGAATATATGATAATACTTATTTTACCCCTGCAATGGTTGCACTTATAATTAGGTGCCAAAAATTGCATATGCTCTACTATTGGTTGGCTGTTCGAACTTCAGAGCACTTAAAGCAGCTCAAAACTAAAAGCAAGTATTTCAGAGTTGGAATTTCTGTGATTTTCTCATAAGCCTATTTATAGTCCCAATTTTGTCGTAAATTAGTCTGTAGTTATAGACCTAACTGAAAATAAAACTGACTAGACACCTTATGCAAGTTATATTCATTTTATAACTTAGTGGGTCCCATGGTCACCTGATTCCAACAAGCTAATTTTGGTTTATTCCATTCTCCTCTTCTTAGCATTCTTTACCCTTAAAGCATGACGAACTGCTACATAATTAGAGAAAATCTCTTTCAGCTGTAGTGGGTCCATTGGTTGCCTGATTTCAAAAGTTAATTTTGTTTTTGTACATTCTCCCTTTTCTTAGCATGCTTTTCCCGCAGTGCTTTAGAAAATAATGGATATGTTGGAGTATTAGCGCTCCAGTGAGAGTTTTAGTAAAATCAGTATTCAATAAAATCGCATTAGTGTGACTAATATTTTCTAATGAAGTGTCATTAAAGCGTAGGTAGTTAGGGAAGTTCAGTAGCTCAACTATTTATCATATGAAAAAAAGGATATCAAGCTCAATGTACAATTGATTCCATTAAATAAAAGCTTATATCCAATGCATATCATGTAGCATGTGTATATTGTTGAGATTTACAACGGTCAACAGAAGAATCGATGGAACCCAGTTTTACCCAAATCCTGAAATAGCCTTCCTAGAAGTGTGATAGAGAGAGATAGGTCTAGTGCACTAGAGATAGTTCAAAACCAAGCACAAGTGTTGAAAACAGAAATACACAAATGCACCTAAGAGAAAGATGTTAATCACAAGAGAAACACGAAAAGTAAGTGCCCTTAGGCTTATAACATTTTGTATCTTAGATCAAGAAGATCTCAGGATGAGATGATTCAAATGAGAGGTTGAGTTGTGTATTTATACACAAACTCAAATGAGGCATCCCTTCACGAGGGGGAGGCGCTCCTTCAAGAGGGGGTTATGGATCCACAAAACAAGGACACATACCCCAAGAGGGTTATTGAGCTCAGTGTTACCAACATCATGTTGTTGGAAATATCGTCGAGGGTCTTGAAAAGAAAATATTGGAAACATTGGGGAAAATATCAGAAAATGCCGGAAAAACTAACATATCGAAAAATATCGGAAAATATCGTCGGCCCTCTAAAATAAGATAATATCGTGATGTTGGTAACACTGATTGAGCTTACATATCATGTTTGACTAGGTCAGCCTTAACCATACCTAGTAATACAATAAAAGAATAAAGAATATGGCTTTATCCATAATTACAAGTAATAATGATATATTTGTTGTGGCCATATGTACTTATTACATTAATTATCTCAACAACCCCTCTTAAGCTGAACAAGGGCCATAGAGAGATGGAATTAGCACAACATCCCCCTTAAATGGAAAGTTTCCCACATCAATACGGTGCTACAAATTAGTGAAGGTGGACCTCGACAAGATTTTGGTGAAGATATCTTAACGTTGATCGGATGAAGGAATAAAGATGGGCAAAATATGTCCTAGAGCATAGAGATTGTAGATATAGTGCATCCAATGTCGAACATTTTTAGATTTCTGATGATCCACATGATTATGAATAAGTTTGATGGTGCTTTGATTGTCACAATAGAGAGGGGTGGGGTCCTTTTGAGAAGACTCAACTTAGTAATCATCCTCATCTAGACAAGATGGTTCCCAACTAAGAGAGCAATGGCATACTTAGCTTTTGTAGAAGATATAAACATTGTCCATTGCTTCTTAGAACACCAAGAAACTAGTCCAGAACCAAGAGTAAACAAGTAATTAGAGGTGGAATTATGCCCATCAGGATCACTAACCTAGTTTGTATCAGAGAATCCTTGAAGATGATTAGGGGTTCTTGCTACATAGTGAACACCCATATGGGTGGTTCCCTTCAAATAACACAAAATATGTTTGGCTGCTTGACAATGAATCTCATGGGGTACTTGTAGATACTGGGAACACAAACTGACAACAAAGGCAATATTTGGTTGAGAATGAATAAGGTAGAGAAGGCAACCCACTAAAGAGCAATAAATAGTAGCATGAAATAAATGAGAGGGACAATTTGCTCAAAACTTCACCTCAGTGGCAAGATAGGTGCTAACCAACTTACAAGCCTCCATCTTGAAGTGTTGCAACAAATCTAGAACATATTGAAGTTGAGAGAGAGAAATTCTGGAGGTAGAGCGAGTAATCAAAATGCCTAGAAAGTAGTGAAGCAAACTAATATTAATCATTTCAAACAATTGTAGAAGCCTTGGCTTCAATGCTTTAATTTGGGAGGTCGGTTGTTGGTCAGAATCGGATCATCCACACAGAGCACAACAACAAGGATTTAATTATCCTGATGGAAAATGTAGAGATCAAGCTTACCCTCACAATGAGAAAAGCCACAAGTGAGAAAAAATTAGGGATCTAATCATATCATGTGTGAGGTGCCTATTTTAGTTCATATAAATATTTCTTAATTCGATAGATCGGAGGTGTTGAACCTTTTTGAACAAAGCTTGGTGGTTCCTACATATATATTTCTTCTTGAAGGTCACCATGAAGCAAAGCACATTTTACATCCATTTGATGAAGCTCCTATCTCTGTGAAGCACCTATAGCTAGAATCACACGGATAGAATCCATCCTGGAAAACGGAGCAAAGTTTTTATTGTAGTCAATACCTTCTTTTTGTGAGAAACCTTTTGCAACAAGCCTAGACTTACGCTTGTCACATTGATGCCATATTTGGTTTTATAAACTCATTTACAACCAACAATATTCTTACCCTTAGGTAAGAAACCAATTCCTACAGTTGATTTTTGATTAGGGCCTCATACCCAACAATGATAGTTACTTCCCAATAAGGGGAATTTTTGGCTTGATTATATGCAGAGGGGTCTTTGCGGTTGTCGACCTTGGAGAGAAGAGCCCATGTAGCAAGTAAATGTCAAGGAGGACCAAGTTCACCTTTAGGAAGGAAACTGGCAGAGTTTGAAAGAGTAGATAAATCCCATTTGGGCATAGCCCTTGATCCTTTCTACAGTAAACGAAGGAATATCACATCCCTTCATTCTCACTTGATAAGTGGAGGGATCATATAGACGATATGCCTATGGAATTTCACTGTAACCTAGTAGAAGACAATAGTGACTTTTGGGTTCCAATTTGGTTTCGATTTACCTTAGGTATATGGACCCATGCACTTGATCCAAAAATTCTAAAATGTGAAACTGAGGGTTTGGAGCCATAACATTTCTCATATGGAGTCGTACCTTGAATTGCACGAGTGGGAATCCGATTGATGATGTGAACAACACAAACAATTGCTTCTCCCTATATTTTTGGCTCCATTTTCTTGCTTTGAAGCATACATTTATCCATTTCTAAAATATCTATATTCTTCTAGACAACTACTTCATCTACTATGAAAGAGTCCCATGCCAAGAGATCCTGTGATCTTTGAGAAACGTTTGGAAAGTACTATTGGCATAAATTTATAAACTTCTCCACAACCAATCTTCAGACACTTAATCTTTGTCTCTGCTTGATTCTCCACTAATAGTTTGAAATCCTTGAATTTTCCAAAAACATCATTCTTGGATTGAACAATATATATCTAAGGAAGACATGTAAAACCATTAGTTAAAAAAGGAAGTATGTAGCCCTCATGAGATTGAGTCGTCATAGGCCTACACATGTTGTTATGAATCATTGTAAAAGGTTGAGAAAGGAGTCTTGATGATGTTCCCCCAATATACATCCTTCACAGACACCACTAGGTGGTTCAATTTGTGAAAGGTTTTCAGTGATTGCAAACAACTCATATGTGGCAGTGAACCACCATTTGTATGGCCCAAATGTTGATGCCACAACTTGCATGTATTGTTAGCATTAGCCACCGTAGAAACAAATCCTTTCTATGTTGAAAGAGAACTAGGCTTTCTTGTTGAAAGAGAACAAGGCTTGGCCATCTTGTACATATGGTTGGATTCATCACAATATCTGGAGGTAATCACTTTAAGACCATCATCAATGTCTTCTATTACCCATTAATCTGGCCATAATTCCACCTTTTTATTGGTGTGACCGTGTGAGTGATGTAGTAAATAGAGAGAGAATTGGGCCCTACTCTTAAAACATGAACGATTTCCCCAAAATCGATAGTGTCAATGAGAATATCACCACATCTTGAAATGGGTAGAGTTCAATTATCACCAATAATCACTTTCTTGTCACTTTGTTGATGTTAATAATTAGGGGGAAGGTGTTGGTGTTCCGTCATATGTTTGGTAGCTTTAGAGTTGGCAATCCATTCTTGTGAAGTGGGGCAGGACCAATATGCAATTAACACAACTAATTGTGCACTGTATGATGGATCCATTAGGCGCTACAAGACCTTTATAAGATTTGAAAAATTAATTAGGGTTTATATTTTAAAACCCCCTAGAAAAAACCCTACAAAAAGATGAGCCAAGAAAACCCTAGTTCCACATCCTAAGATATGATGCAACACCAATAGTTTTCGGATCAAACAAGAGAGTTGAGAGAGTAAGTTTCACACCGATGTTGCTACCATGTTGAGAGTTATAAGGGTCAATGGAAGAATTGATGGCATAAACAAGAGAGTTGAGAGAGTAAGTTTCACATCGATGTTGCTACCATGTTGAGAGTTTTAATGGTCAATGGAAGAATTGATGGCACCAAATTTCACCCAAATTCTTAAGTAGCCTCCTCAAAAGTGTGCAAGAGAGAAGTGCAAAAACCAACACAAGTGCTAAAAATGGAAATACTCACGTGCGCCCAAGAGAGATGCCAATCACAAGAGAAAATGCCAAAATTAAGTGCCCTTAGGCTTATAACTCTTTGTATTTAAGATCAAGAAGGTCTCAAGATGAGACAATTAGAATATGAGGTTGAGGTGTATTTATACACAACTCAAGTGAGGCATCCCTTCAAGAGAGTAGATATCCATTCAAGAGGGGGTTATAGGCCCACAAAATAAAGGTACACGTCCCAAGAGGGTTATTGAGCCTGTTATTGCACAAGTTGTAGGTTGGGCAAAGCTCGACCCAACCACAAAAGCAAGTGCTACAACTTGGGAATCCTACACCCAATGTCACCTCGATGTAGGTCCTGCACTTCAAGGGTGACTAGGTCACTCTAGGGAGGTGATCCCGGTGACCCTAGGGAGAATGAGATGGGGATGGATGGGGAGGGAAGTGGAGCCCCTAGAGGTCAAATCTAAATGGAGTGAAATGTGGAAAGAGATGCCTTGCAAACCCAATAAGTATTGCCCCAAAGATGTAATACTTCTCTGGATGATTGTACCTGCCTGAGATACAAGAAAATCCAACTTGCAATGATATATGTTAGTATGGATCAGCAAGTTAAGCTTGCTATCCCTAATTTGCAGCAATAGATGACAGTTTATATCAGCAAATAAAGCATCCAAATCAGCATACAAATATCTAAACTAGTTAAGAAAATGAACATTAAGATTAACAATAAATATGGGCTGAAAAATGGTATTTAAGAGGCAAGAGAAGATGACTGTTGTAAACATGTATTTTCTGCAGAAAATTGCAGCCTTATGGTTGTAGCTTTCAGTCACTTATATCAGCACATTACACCATCAAAAGATGCCAATGATTAGCCCAAAAGATGCGCCCTAGTTAGTAGAGTTAGTGAGCAGAATTTAAGAGCTAGTCTAGGGTTAGTTTATGAGTTATAGTTAGTAGTTTATCTAGGTTAGATCAGCCCTAATGGCTGTAGGTTAAAGTTTGTAACATCAATTTAAGTAGTGGGAGAGAGGGGACGCCATAGTAGGGGAAGAGTCCTCTCAAAGTGGCAAACCAACTCCAAGCAAGAGATCTTTCAAAAGACAAAAAATCACGTTTCCCAAGGCAATGATTTTATATCTCCAATGCAAAAAATAGATGACTAGTGCCTTTACTATTGGGTTAATGGAATCAAATAAATGAAAAATGAACTAGAGAGGGGTGTAAATCCTCGTACTTCCTCAAGCAAACCCTTGCAACATTAATGAACTTTAAGCAATAAATGATGGAGACTAGAGTGGGGGTGTAAATACTCTTACTTCCCACTTAGCTCCTAGCACAACAATCCTTGACTTGAAAAAATGATAGCATAAGAGTAAAAGACCATACCGAAATCAAGAAAGATGCTAAGATAATCCACCATAAAAGCTAGAAAGCATTCCTCCAAGGCTAGCGCCTCACTCCTCCATCAACCATTCACAAGAGATAGCCATAAACAAGTGCACAAGAGACAAATATAGCCAAGTGTAGCGAAAATTTTAGATCAAGTCCTCTCACAAGAGGGAGAGTTATGTCCAAATGAGATATTATGATCTCTGATTTATACAAAATGTCACTAAGGTGACTTGTCCGTAAATTAAGGGGTAAACCACAAGACTAGGGGTCAACAACCCTATTCTTGCCCCCTTTAACAAAGTAATATTAAACAATTCATTTAAAGTTTCACTTTTGCACAAATAAAACCCTAATTTTACATGGACGTCTCCCCTTTAGGGGACGTTTTTCCAGTTAGAAGAAGTCGTTGGTGTCTGAGAAGCATGGGTAGGCCTCCAAAGGCCACACATCAAGCCTCCATTAGGGTTTAATTGTTGTCATTTATGTAAAAACTGGATTTTAATGTAATTTGACCATGTCGGCCTTTTTATGACCTAATTGTAATGAAAGGTCATTGATATTGTATAAATAAGAGATAAAACTCTCATTTTTATTCATCATCACTCATCACACAAGTGGTGTTTCTTGTCTATTTTCATGGTGGAAGATCTTCAACTAGGGTTTGAGCTTGATTATTCTTGGTGAAGTAAGTAGAAAATTTGCATTTCTTTATTGTGAATGAATGCTTATGGTGAATTTACTTGTTTCATATCAAAGATTATGAAATTGCTTGCTTGAAACCCTAGGAGAAAGACATAAATTATTATCTTTCTCTCTATAATTTTACATTTGTTTAAATTTCTCAAAGAGTACCTTATCTATAAGTAGATACTAGAGCCCTACCATTGTAGCACTTTATTAACCCTACTTACATTGCCTATTGCATATTTTATTTTAAATTGTCTAAGGAAAAGAGAAATCGCTAGGGCCTAAGTTTCCTTACTTTCTAGCAATTATCTCTAGGACTTGGATGTTTGAGGACTTGGGTTACCAACACCTCTCTCAACTTCTCCACCTCCTTTGACTAAGTATTATCATTGCTTTTTCCCTTTGCTAATATCATTGACTCCATTACCCTAGAAGGTACTAGTCTATTCACTACTATTGATTGATTGATCAAACTGCTTTCAAACTATTTTCTTTGGAACATCCACTAACTCCTACTAACCTTAGATTAACCTAATTCACTAACTAACTTGCTGTTGTTGCAAAAGATTGCTACAGCCATCTAATAGCAGCAAATTAACCTCAAAAGTGACATATATTGCTAGCTAGACATTGCTAAATCTGCTTGTGACTATCTAATATCAATTTGCCTAGCTAAAGCTACTATTTCTAGTCTTTTCTCAAGCATTTTGAAACATAATTATTGTGGCTGTTACAAATTTATCATTGCCGTTGTAAACTGTTGTACTGCTGCAATTTTATATCAGCTAGTATATTTTTTAAAAGTTCTTTGTCTTATGAAGCATTAATATCATTTTGGTACTTGGAAAGTGCCCTTTTTCTATTTGGTTGTCTTGTTCTGGGTAGGTACACTATATTATTCATTTCCTTCATGTCTATAAGATATAAAAGAACCCTTTGAAATTGAATGACTTGTGAGAGGGAGGGGAGTTTCTTATACTTTGGCCTTAGCCTTCTCAAAACCTCAGGTCACTGGGGACGTCTCCCCTGGGGTACATTGATATACTCGTAAATAGAAAGGGGTTTCCTATTAAGGTGACAATGATAGGTCACTCCCTGTTACACCAATCTTGCTTTCACTTGCCTTGGCCTTTGGGAAAGTACAGATTGTGCGATAACATTTTGGCGCCGTTGCCGGGAACACCGAGTCAATATTCCTCAACTACACTTTTTCGGTAAGCCTTTCCCTTAAAGCCCTTTATCTTATGTAGCTTACCTGGCGACTCCACTGAGGGTGATTCCCTCTTTTCCATTTGATGATCCCTAGAAGGATTATCTAGCGACTCCACTAATGATTAAGCTGAACATGGCTTATCAATGGGACCCAGGAAATTTTAAACCCTTGGATATGAGTAAAATTACGGGTTAACCTCGACAAATGCCTTCGAGGTATGAAAAATGGCTCCCTAGATTCACTGGTAGTGATGGGGTTAGAGTTGACAATCACATGGATAATTTTTGGGCTTTCTTTCAACTCCACCCTATCAGTTATGATGCTGAGGATTTAGCAATGAAACTTTTCTCTGCCACTCTTCATGGCAATGCTAGGAAATGGTATGGCGATCTCCCTAACACTAGTATCACATCTATGGGCCAGTTAGAAGAAACCTTTTTTTAGAAATGGGGTATTAAATTGGAAGATATCCAAATGTTACTAAAAAGACTCGAGTACATAAAACAAACAGAGAATGAAATTGTCAAGGAATTCCATACTAGGTTTGAGAATTTGCTATATCAGATTCCTAGAAGCCGTTGTCTTGGGAGCAAGTACCTCGTTTATCTCTATACCAATGCACTCTTAGTGCATTTAGGGTTCCTCCTCAATAAAAGGGGCCAAAAACAATCAATGATGTCTATCACATGGCCATACAAATCGAGGTGAATATCCCTTTGTACAAGAGAAAACACATCTTTTCTCTAGAAACCAAAGTTGATGACCCCAAAGGTACCCCTGATACTCTTAGTCTGGAGAGATTAGTTTCCCTTGAGATCTTTGAAAGAAGGGAAGAAGTCATTGACCAACAGGAGGTTGAGGAGAGGGATCCTAATGAGGGTTTCCAATCCCATGAGGAAGAACAAGAATTTACTCATGCTTACTCATGCTTCTACTGAGTATAATGAAGACATGGTTGAAGAGAGAGAGCCTGAAGATATCAAACACAATGATGAAGTATTGATGTGTGCTCCTCCCTCTGATGAAGCCATCCAAGAGCCTATTCCTCTTGCACAAGAAGAAGAGGATGAGGTTAGTCACTTTCCTTTTCAAGTTTTTGGTGATACCTTATTCTATGATTCAGAGGGGGAAGAAGAAAGGGAATCCTTTGACAAGATAAATCCTCCTTATTATGAAGTTGAAGATGTAGAGAGAAGTCATGAGGACGAGACAATGATTCATGCTCTTCCATTTAATGAATTTATCCAAATCCTCGAAGCTCTTGCACAAGGAGAAGTAAACACGATAAGTTATTTCCCTTTCCAAGGTTTTGATGATACTTTATTTTATGATTTGGAAAGTGAAAAAGTGTTTTAAGCCCTTCATGTTATGATAAAGGTGATGACTTTGTTGATACTATTGATGAGTTCATACATGTCGGGAAACATAAATGGGATGTGATTGGATATGATGGGGATCCTACTTACGACATTGAGGGTCATTTCCAAAAGTTGCCTTTACAACTATCATATGAGGTTACTAATAGTTTTGACATTTGGCAACAAGATGTTGATATAATTACAAAAGTTTTCCAAGCACCCAAGGATGACCCAGTGCAATATTCTCCTGATGATTTTCGGTCATACCTTGAAAATTTTGATGAGTATTCCTTTGAGCTCTTGGATTTAGTCTATGAAGAATATTATCAACCACCATTGTGCTCAGATCTTGATAAAGGTGAGGACATTGCTTGCCCAAAGGACACTTGTAACAAGGTTTTACAACCTCCATCGATTACTTTGCCTATCTAGATCACTAAGCATGCAGTTGGAAAATATGTCCCTTGTCTTGAGTTTTCTCTGACGCAAAGCTTATTTTTAGAATTCAAGGGTAGATTGAATACCTCAAGAAGAAGTTTATTATCTCAGTCTTTCAGCCTTCCCTTAAGAAATTGTCAGTCATCCTCTAGGTTCTTACTAGTCCCTTCCCAGACCTCAGAATGTGAAGATGTCCAAGGTAGCCAGCCTTCAGACTCTTTGAGTCAGTCTTTTGAACCTTTGATTTTTCACGATCCCTTTCTGAGATGGATTGAGTACTTTCCTAAGAGTGTGACTGGGCATAATTTTGTCCCTCCCTCCTGCCTCGATGAGCTAGACTTTACAATTTCCGATGATACAATACATTTTCTAACTCATGTTATTTTTGTGCTTGACTTATCATTGTTTTGGTTTATGATAAAGCATATAGGCAGGTATTATGAGATATTGCTAGGATGGTTTCATTGGTTATTTGACTACACCTAGCATTCAACCAACATGTAAGTAGAGGTAAGTTAGGTATTTGCATCCATTGTATATACCGTCTACATATCATGCTAGTATAGTGTAGCTTCATTTTGTATTCTTTCATTATGTATATATGCATGCTTACTTTTATTCCCCTATATCATATATGAGCGAGGGGTGATATCACCACCCTGATGATTACTGATACATTTGTTGCGATCCAGCAGATACAGGTCATGCCAGAGATGATGAGGTTCTCATGCGCTCTACGATGAGCACATGTCCCCGAGTTGGAGCCAGATATTATCCCCTATCCTAGGGATAATTAAGGAGATCATATCTCGAGGCCCACAAGTCCTAGATATGGAGTGTCGAGAGCCAGATGACTTGAGCATGGCCCTGGAGGGCCCATCTTTTCTTAAGTGCAACCCACCTATTAGCAAAAGCAGTGTCCATCCCACCAACCTGGTTCTGAAGTAGCAGTAAGTCTTGCTCCATGAGGTAATGAGTCCGGGTATCATGGTATGCGTCACTTTGATTTTTGAAGCACTTGAATATGTTGCACTAAATTCTTCTTCATTTCATAACATTTGCTTGGAAATTATGCTCTTTAACTTGTTCATACCTGGGAGGGTGACATAATGTCCTAGTAAGTTGATTCCCCTTTAGGATGAGTTTCCACTGGGTGGGTCTGTGAAAGGTCATCGCCCATTCCCTCTGTACTTACCACTTTCCATCATTATTCCTCTCATCTTCCCCCACCTTGGTTCGGGCATTGGTTTTGCCACGCTAGGAAGGGTTGTACCTTGCCTTGTGGGAACAAGGGGCTAAAGGTCCAGGGGGTAAAAGTAAATGGCAAGAGTTAAAAGCCAAAATGAAACCTTTGAGATGCTTCGCCCAGGGATTCCCGAGAAAGCAATAAAAGGCTTCTCAGTAAGAAAAGGGGACCCATAAAATAAATCAAAACTCAAGGTACTAGTTGGTGGATGGGAGGTCTCATCATGAGCCGACCTATTATGTCCATGGGCATGTAGTGGTATGACACTACCATCTATTTGGTCACCAAACCAGGGTGGCTCTTGGTGGCATAGCCAAGAGAAAGGGGGTCTCATCACAAGCCAACCTTCTCATTTTCGTGAAATGCTTGTGGGTAACGCTGTCACCTCTGGTCACCATGCCAGGATAGTGCCCCCCAACTTTTCCCTTGAAAAGAAAAGAGACCAAAAACAATAAGACTAAGAATGAAGGGCATTGAATGGGCTAGGAAACAATGACATCCATGATAAGGTGTAGCTTGCCCCCTACAGAGGCACCCACATGCAAGACCTACATTTCCCTGTTATCATTGCACCCTCTGCCCAAACATTTCCCCTACGCCACATCACACACACTTACATGACCTTAGATTGGTTCTCAACTGGGAAACACCCCAAACTTAAGGAGGATTAGCCCAATAGGACATACTGAGACCTTCTCCAAACCTGACTTGTTAAACTGCATAACGTCTTTGAGCATTTGTTTGGGTAAAGGGGGGTTTGATGCACATGTTTGGGTAGTTTGATTATTATATGTGATTGACATTGCTATGATCCCTGTGACTTATGAGCCCATGGAGGGCGTACTTGTGGCTGCTGCAGGACTTTGCCCGGTGGACAGGTACATCTTGGGGAATGATTAGGTCAGACCTCCATGGGGCTGAAAGCCCAACAGATGGATGTTGTGACCCCACTAGGGGGAAAGAGAAACCAGAGGCTGGCACCAAGAAGAAGGAAGGACGTTGCACCATCGAACACTCCGACAGACCTAGACCCAGGTGGGTTTTTCCTTTCCTCTAGGACGTTGACCCTTGAGAGTCCCCGACGTCATCATTTTGACCCTAGACGTCATCCAGTCAGGGTTTGCATTTATGAGGGCAGTTTGGTGCTAGTTGGCACGTGTGGCAGCATTTGGGGCCTTTGGAGGCCAAATGTTTTGCATTTGAGGCCTAGCGTTCCACCTTGGGGGCCTAACGTCACCCTAGAAGGGCATGACATCACCCTTGAAGATGAAATTAGGGTTTAATTGTTGTCATTTATGTAAAAACTGGATTTTAATGTAATTTGGCCATGTCAACGTTTTTATGACCTAATTGTAATTAAAGGTCATTGATATTGTATAAATAAGAGATAAAACTCTCATTTTTATTCATCATCACTCATCACACAAGTGGTGAAGTCTGAAATTTGCGCCCTCTTTTAGGGTTATTGGCTGAAATTTTAGGCGCACTTCTTGGAGGAGGCTATTTTTGGTGTTTCTTGGCTATTTTCATGGTGGAGGAACTTCAACTAGGGTTTGAGCTTGATTATTCTTGGTGAAGTAAGTAGAAAATYTGCATTTCTTTATTGTGAATGAATGCTTATGGTGAATTTACTTGTTTCATAGCAAAGATTATGAAATTGCTTGCTTGAAACCCTAGGAGAAAGACATAAGTTATTATCTTTTTCTCTATAATTTTACACTTGTTTAAATTTCTCAAAGAGCACCTTATCTATAAGTAGATACTAGAGCCCTACCATTGTATTACTCTAGTAAACCTACTTACATTGCCTATTTCATATTTTATTTCAAATTGTCTAAGGAAAAGAGAAATCGCTAGGGCCTATTTCCTTACTTTCTAGCAATTATCTCTAGGACTTGGATGTTTGAGGCCTTGGGTTACCAACACCTCTCTCATCTTCTCTACCTCCTTTGACTAAGTATTATCATTGCTATTTCCCTCTAAGAGTTGTTGCTGCTATCATTGACTCCATTATTCTAGAAGGCACTAGTCTATTCACTACTATTGATTGATTGATCAAACTACTTTCAAACTAATTTTTTTGGAACATCCACTAACTTCTACTAACCTTAGATTAGCCTAATTCACTAACTAACTTGCTGCCATTGCAAAAGATTGCTACAGCCATCTAACAACAACAAATAAACCTCAAAAGTGACATATATTGCTAGCTAGACATTGCTAAATCTGCTTGTGACTATCTATTATCAATTTGCCTAGTTAAAGCTACTATTTCTAGTCTTTTCTCAAGCATTTTGAAGCATAATTATTGTGGCTGTTACAAATTTATCATTGTCGTTGTAAACTGTTGTACTGCTGCAATTTTATATCAGCTAGTATATTTTTAAAGAGTTCTTTGTCTTATGAAGCATTAATATCATTTTGGTACTTGGAAAGTGCCCTTTTTCTATTTTGTTGTCTTGTTCTGGGTAGGTAGACTATATTATTCATTTGCTTCATCTCTATAAGACATAAAAGATCTCTTTGAAATTGAGTTACTTGTGAGAGGGAGGGGACTTTCTTATATTTTGGCCTTAGCCTTCTCAAAACCTCAGGTCACTGGGGACGTCTCCCCCGTGGTACATTGATAGTATCCTAAATAGAAAGGGGTTTCCTATTAAGGTGACAGTGATAGGTCACTCCTTGTTACGCCAATCCTGCTTTCACTTTCCTTGGCTTTTGGGCAAGTACAAATTGTGCGATAACAGGTCTTGCAAAGACAAACGAGTATGCTCTCCAAGGATCTCAAGTCATAACATCATGATAAGTGAATCCAATCGATAAATGAGCCACCTAAGCATGTGCATCAAAGATCACTATATCAAACAATTAATTGCTCAAGGACACTATGCGACTTGTCAAGCTTGAATATGGGAGGGTTGACGAGGTGTCCTATTGGGTAGATTTTGCCCTAGGTCAAGGAGAGTTTCCAAGAGATGCCTCTCTAAGACATGTAAAGTGGCTGAAGTGGTTGGGGTCAAGACTCAATGGGCATAGGGCTCATGACATACAAGGGGTCGAAGTGTCTCATTCATGGGTGTCTTTGTAGAGGGTGTGTGGTACCTTCGTTCATAATGCACTTTTTCTAAGCCCATTAATTTCCATTCTTTCATAATTTTAAGGAGAGGTTGAAGGTCACGGCCTCCCAGAATCCGTATGGTACGGCCCAGAATTTCCTATATCTTCCTCCTTGATTTCTCCGCTGCAAAATTGTTTTGAAGTTCGTGCCGCCTTCAACAACCTTGTCTCTGTTTCAGTGCGACTTCTCTCTCTCTCATATATTTCTCCAAAACTCATGAAGAATATAAAAAATGAGGGGTGCCTCTTTCCCTAATTCGACTCAAGGAGGGAATGTGAAGAGTCTCATGATTCAAGGGCTGAGATTAGATCTTGGGCCTCTTAGATCAATGGTGGTGATTTAATGACTCTTGAGTCACCCACTTCACAAACATTACAAAAGTCACTTTTAATTTATCTCTCATAAAATTAATGCACTAGGGACCACATTGGACACTTTCTCACCCCTAGGCGCCTAAGTAGTGAGAAACACTTGTCCTTGGTACTTTTTAATTAATTTAACAAGTCAAGAGTGCATTATACTAAGCAAAAACAAAAAATTCTTCAAATGTAGCTTTCTTGGGTAGGGTCTCCAACCTGGCTCCATATGGGAACATGCACTTTCTTGAGAGTGTATGAGAACCTCAGATCTTGGCATTCCTGCTATATCCTATTACAAGAAGGAGATAAGACATGTGGTGGGATAGGTCAAGACTCTCACCTCGAAACCACACTTACAGTCTGTTGCCGTCCTTATACACACTTGCAGATGTGAGCTAAGTCCGACCCACTTAATGTGTCCTTGGAGGCACAATGCCTAGGTTCACAGCCCACGCTGTCACTTTGACCGGAACCTCTTCCGTCTAGGCTTACTCCTAGGCAAGCCAAAGGGGGTAGACCTTAGTTACTAGATGTGTTAGAGTTAGGTTCTAGGAGTTAATTTTAATTTGTTAAGGTTAGAGGGGATTCTAATCCTAAGATGCTAAGGCAACAATGCAATGATGCAAGGGTTAGCATGAAAAGCAAGCTTTTTCCCTAGGTCCACTAAGACTAGTGCCTAAAGATTGGGCAAGGGGTCAACTATGTTAAGGGGTTGTTCGTTACAAAGATTTACAAGTTATTTACAAAAGAATAAATCCAATTATAGAATATCATATACAATTACTTACAAGATTTACAATTTAAAGAATGATAGATTATAGCAACAAGCTAACCAATTATCTTTTTGTGTTCGTGCAGGATATCAAAGGATTAAAGCATCATATCAACAATTCATCACAATTATGAGATCATCATCAATACATCATCATGAGCAATATCATCAACAATTTAAGAAGACTTAGAAGGCTTAGCACAAATGTTGTTAAAATTATCAAAGATGACCCATACTCTTGATTATTAAACCCCCCAAGTATTTTATTAGGTTTGGTCTAGGGTTTAATTATTAGGCTTCCTTAAGATTTATCAAATTTTATTAAAGCTTTCACCAAAGCCTCCTCCTCCTATTGCCAAATAATTGCTGGATGCTCAAGATAGTATGGCAACGAGGCCAACCCTAGTAGAACCAGTCAGCCCAAAACAAGAGTACTTCCTGGAGAGGACACACACCTGGTGCGCCATGAGACAACCCCCTGCCACTACCCTCTGTTGTTTTCCTCAAGCCCCGTTTAGATGGTGAAGATGGTGGTCTAAGGTACCCTAAAGTAGTCTATTAAGTTGTTATATAAGTTAGGTAGACTGTTAGGAGTATTTTAGAGTGTTTTAAGGATTTTATGACACTTTTTAATGGTGATTTAATGACTTGGCCGAAACTCACTTTGGCCTTAAAGTGTGTTGCTTAAGCTTATAAATTTGAAGGCATTAACACATATATGCTATGTGAACGCAAGTCATTAGATGCACAATTAGATAGCTTGCAAAAGAATAACAAATGAGGGCAAGGACAACTTGCCAAGCAATGAATTAACCACACTTACACCACGAATGAGAGCATTAAGTGTGTAAAGAAAGAGAGATGTGTTGCTTACTTAACCACTTAGAAACAAATTATTTTAAGCATATGGCCAATAGCATCAATGATCTATGCAATGAAGAAATAAACCATCAAATCTAGAGCATTTAAACATTTAAGATTTAAGATCTAAGCATGAGTGTAAAGATAAGTACTTGAAAGAACTAAGCATGCACGAGATCTAACTTTAGTTGATTAAGAGGCCCAATAGGCTTATACTAGGTAGTTATTAGGTGTGTGATTTAGATCTAGAACATGTACATCAAAACATTAAGCACTTAGATCAATATCACATTAGATATTAGCCTTACCTATTGGGGTTTTCCTCTCCCAACAAAGGTAAGTGATTAGTTATCTTGTTTAAGTTAGATAACAATGATGTAGATAGAAGCAAGCAACAACAAATGGAAGCAAGAAGATAAAGAAGGAACAAGAAAGCAAACAAGCAAGCTAAGCAATCAGACTACCCCATGTCCTACCTCAAAGAAGGCTAAAAAATGGAAAGAAAAGCAAGATCTAACCCACGTCCTACCTACCCAAGAGCTCACAAGTGGGAGGAGGCCGTACCACTTCTCCTCCTACACTATGAGCCACTAACAAACAAGTAA
>ML781330.1:844644-868570 GCA_009831015.1 Picea engelmannii
TCAAACACACAACTGAAACACATCCAGAAACCCCCAGTGTATCAGATCTGCGAGACAGAGCATTAGAACAATAGAAAATATCTTGATCAGCGGGATCAGGGATATTTCAAAGCAAGGCTGCCACCTCTCCCCCACACTGTTCGGGAATTACATAGACAAACTAGAAGAATAGATTAATAGAAAAGAAGGTAGCAAAGAGGTTATTTTAACAGGTCAATGCTAAAATTAATTGAAAAGAAAGAATGCCTGAGAGTTTCAACAGCGATGTTGGAGTGAAGCAAGGCAGACCCCTCTCCCCATCACTGCTCCGGGAATACATAGACACACTAGAAGAATAGATGAATAGAAAGGGAGTTGGTGGGGTAAATATAGCAGGATTTGTTATTAAAATCGTACTTTATGCAGATGTTGTAATTTTGACAGCTAGTACATTCCACAGTTTACATGAGCACTTATCAACATTGACAGTTTTAGTGTGGAGGCGGGGATGGATCTGAGCACAAGCAAGACTAAAGTGGCGATATTCACTAAAAAAGAAACCAAATCAAACTCAAATCAGCTCAGAAATGAGCGCTTGGAAATCACACAGAATTATAAATACCTGGGGATGGAATTCAATGAAAAGTTAAATTTGGAGGCATGCACGATGAAGTGACTCCAAGGAGGCTGGAAGACAATTTTCTTACTTCAAAAGATATGCAAGACAACAAATATTTTGGATTGGGGCATGCTATGCTCACTTTTGCAAACACTCAACGCCAGTTCTGCTATATGGGTGTGAGATATTGGGGGCCAAACATAACTAGAAACAGATGGAATTGGATAGAAAGAGTGCAGAAACAATTGATAACAACCTTTCTCAGATGCACTCCGTATGTGATAATACTTTTCGTAGAAACATGTTTATACCCAATAGAACTCAAGGCAATAAGGAAGCTGATATTATGTGGACAAAACTTGCGGATATGGACAACAAAAGAATACCCAATGAGATCTGCCGGGAGAACTCAGAAAAAAGAAAAAACATGTGGGACCTGCAATGTAAGAAGTAGTTTAACATTTGCAATACAATGGAAGAAAGCTGCCTGATAGATTGGAAGAAGCTAAAAATTCTCTTACATGAATGCTACAAAAAATGCAAATGGAAAAGAAATATGAAGAGGAAGCAACAGTGTTACACAAAAAACTTCAACTCGGAGGGAAAAATAAGAATTCGAGATTACATGAAATTAGACACCATGTGGAGAGAAAAGTAGGTATTGTCTGAAATAAGAACTAGCTCACATATATAAAGATGTGGGACAGGATTATGGAAAGAACCCATAGAGGAATGGGAGAGCAGGACATTTTGGGTATGTGGAAAAGGAGATGTGAAGACCAGGCAACATTTCATACTCCTTTGCTAGTATCTGCCATTGGAAAGGAGATCACTTCCTTGCCACTGCCCTATTCTGTGCGGTGGGTTGAGGTCTATTTTGCAGATCAAGTCCATTGCCAAGGTCCAAATTGCTTATCACTTAAAAATACTTTTCTACAACAACCTTGTGGTCATAAGCAAGGGATTGAAATTGTTTTTGATGTATTGCAGTTTTTGCAGAATGCAAAAACTCAATGATGCCAATATGTTCAGGTGGAATTCTCCCTCGAGATGGTATCTGTAGAGTAAGGGAAATAAAAAAAATTAAAGACAAAGAATGGCTGTGTACACTACTTAAATAAATAGGAGAGGGAGACCAATTGAGACAACAGTGAGGAGAACATGGAGAATATCATGACGCTCTTATTCAACTCACAACACATTTGCATTTTATACAAGCAATCAATAGAGATGGAGGTGATATGATACTATGTGATGATTTTACCTCCATTCATGATGAATACTCAATACAAACTAGGGGGCCTCTGTATACACAGTGGTCCATGTATAAGGCAATTGGGGATACAACCATTGATCCAACTAATTAGGACTATCTTTATTATGATAACCTTGTGACTTAACTCATGGCCTGGTCATAAAGCATAAAGTGATTATATCATCAACACAATAATTATTCCATCAATCACATTATATGTCATTAATGGATGAAAGAGGCTACGAGATAAGCTACAACATATTGACTAGTTTGGGGCTAGAACATTTGAAATGATGGATGTGGACCCATCCGTAGTAGAAATGGATGAAGGTTCTCCTATCGATACTGTTGATGATGCTGATGCTGATGCTGATGCTCTAAACGATGAACTTGAGATACCTAATATGTCATCTTCCTCTTAAATGCAAATTGGTTCCTTTAATGCATTGTACTTGGATACTCTCCTATGTCCTATGTAAGCATCCCACTTCTATATTTTTGCAATTTTTACTTATTTTGCACGATATCTGCTGTTACATTTTAGGCATTTTGCTTTTATCTTTCCAAAATATAAGGTTGGAAAAATTTATTGGTCTTCCATGGTAGTATCGTCATGCTTGATGTCCTCACAGTCTATCACCAATCATTTACTAAGATTTATAGTATTTTTTCTATCTTGTCAATGGCCTGCAATGCTCATCTTCTTTGTTAAGAAGTTTTCAAAGTGTTTATTTGCTAGAATTCTCCTGCTTGCCTTTGTGACAACTGCTACCTTTCTCCTTCTACGAGAATTGGCCCTTGTACTTATGTTTCTTTTAGATTCTCTTCAATACTTTAACTTGGAGATAACTCACTATTTTCATTGCGCATCCACTTTGACTCCTTAATCTTCCGCTCATTCCACACCCATATACTACCAATAATAATTTACAAGGAAAACAAAAAAAGAAACAGAAACAAAATGAGGCGGTCACCTTAACATTTTGTTATGGCCATCGAAGCTGCCATTATTTTTACATCGCATACTTCTAGCCTCTAACTCTGCCACTTTTTTCAACCATTGAAATTCTTGTTGCATCATCATCTTTAACCTATTTAACACTGTAAAAGTCACTAGTCGACAATCAAATACTGTTATATAATATACACTACTGAAGAAATGCTGCAACCAGAGATAAATACTCCATTATATTCGATACTACCATCTGGAATAATAGATGTGATTAAATAGGGAATAAAACCTCTGAAATTTGGGTCTGTTCTAGGGCTGAGGAATATTTGAAGGAATACAGGAACGGTGCATGTCTTGCAGGCAGATACTAAGTGAATAAAAGAAGGCCACAAACAAATTAATACTGAAAAGATGGAAGGCTGATTCCCTTAATATGTTAGGTTCACAACTCTTCATCGTGAGAGTGCCTCTTCAGGGATATATAAGCCCAAACCAGTCATTCATTGTAAACATCACTTTAATATTCAATATATATTATTTTATTCTTCATGGATTATTTGGGTTTGTCCCTTCTCTTATAATTTAATGATGGTTTCTCATGAGTACTGCCTGTTAGATTTCAAACACACCTCAGGTCTGGTCTAGGTTCTCAACAGCATACACAGAAATTACACAATCTGAACTGTGAACATAAACACAGTGAGATGTCTAACAACTTAGCACAGTGGAAAAAATAGAACAACAATTAGTTCATAAACTGTACAAATGAATTTAATGCCCAAATCACTTGTTCTTCAAAAATACAATTCTCAGAGCAAATGGGCTCCTGTACTAGGGACAATGGCCCAATCTTACACAGAAGAATGCCAAAGCAAGGAAATCATATACTCAGTAATCCTTAATCACTGCTGTTGAAACCCTCCCGGTTTCCTTGATGCTGAACTGATGCTGAGGGTTAGGGCACCACTGCCCCCTCCAAACCCTCCACTGCCTCTGCAACTTAACACCTGTCCTGTGGCACCTTTACACAGGCCTGTCCTCCTGTTCACAAGAATCAGGGCTGCAGTCCTTTCCTGCCCTCCAAAACAGCTATACCCGGCCCCTTACAGCTTGCCTAGAAACTTGCGGCTGTTCCAGCCCTCGGAGCTGCCCAGAGATCTGTGGCTAGGTTGGCTGTTACAGCCAGTGTTGTAAATCGCGGCGATATATCGAATTTATTGGATATATCGCCGAGTTAAACCCCTGTCCGATATATCGGATTCAATATATCACGATATTTCTGATACTTTCAAAGTATCGCGATACATTCAATATATCACGATATATTCAGAAAATATCAAGAGTCGACCCAATATATCGCCCTGCTGCTTTAAATCACGAAAAAGTGCGCCGGAATTGGGTTTTAAGGCTGCGGGTGGGGTTTTTTCACTTCATTGTTTGATTGCAAGAGTGTGAGAGAGCTAGAGAGGTGCGAGAGAACATTGTGCATTTGTCCAAGAAGGAGAAAGCCGAGGATCTTGTTGCCATTAGTGGAGAGATCGTGGAGTGGGGATTCAAACCATCAAGATTTCCGTTATGTATAAAATGTCTTTCTTTCTTTTGTTTGTTTTTCTAGAATTAGGCTAGGGTTTGCAATGTGCCTCTTCTTGTCGTTTTTGAATGGAATATTCAATCATTCCACATTCATCCAGCTCTCATTATTTAAGCTTTGCATTATCATGTGTTTATTTTGTTTTTTTTGTGCCATAGGTTTAAGATTTTCAACTAAACAAAATGCCGAAGCCATTGGATCCAATGTGGGTGTATGGTGAACTAGAGGAACTTCCCAATAGACAAATATTGACATGCAATCTTTGTGGCAAAAAAATTAATGGAGGAATTAACTGCTTGAAATACCACCTTGCCAAAATCAGTGGGTTTGATGTGGATGCTTGTGACAATAGTAACTCGGAAATTATGCGTATTGCAAACCAATCAATCATTGAGATGACTAATAAGAGGGATGCGAAGGAGGCTCGCAAAAATGAACTTGCAGGTAGAAACATTGGAACAAGTGCGCCTCTGGGGGGTACCACAACCCCACTCCTCAGCCATAGGGTCCTCAACTTCTGCAATTTGCTCATCAACCTCACCTTTCTTTGTGCCCAGGTTAACACCTGGGGGGAAACCTTATATTTGGTCATTGATTAAAACAAAAGAGAAGGAGGAGGCCGACAAGCTTGTGGCCAAATATTTTTTTTGGAGTGATATACCTTTTAACATTGCCAAGAACCCCTTCTATCATTCCATGTTTGAAGCTACTGCTATTATTGGCCCGTGGTATAGGGGCCCTTCCTATCATGATTTGAGAGGACATCTCCTTCAAGGGGAAAAGGCCGATTGCACACAAAGATTAGCTCAACTCAAGGAAACATGGAAGACCACCAGATGCACCGTGATGGTAGATGGGTGGACTGATGGGAAGGGTATGTCAATTCTAAACTTCTTGGTTAATTGTCTCAAGGGGACAATGTTTATCAAAAGTGTTGATGCAAGTGCATATGCAAAAGATGCACAATTATTATGTGAGTTGTTGGATGGATTTATTCGAGAAATAGGCTCGCAGTATGTTGTCCAAGTCGTCATGGATAATGCTGCTAATTATGTTGCTACTGGGAGGATGCTTGTGGAGAGGTATCCATCCTTGTACTGGAGTCCTTGTGTCGCCCATTGCATTGATTTGATGTTAGAGGACATGGGCAAGTTTCCTTGGATGAAGGAAATCATTGATTCAGCTCAAAGTGTGACAATATATATATATATATATATAATCACACATTTGTTCTTTCACTCATGAGACAGTTCACAGGGAACAAAGAGTTGGTGTGTCCCGCAATCACATGCTTCGCCACCAGCTTCATTTCTCTTCAGTTGCTCCTCAAGAGTATGTTGGAGTTATAGAGAATGTTTCTTTCTGATGAGTGGGTTGCTTGTGTCTATAGCACCAAACAGGATCGACAAGCCATAGCCCAACTTGTGAGACATGACCAAAGATTCTGTGGAGTAGGTGAGGTATGTACCATTAGTGAAGCTTTGGTAAAGGTTCTTCGATTGATTGATGGTGAGAAGCCCACAATGAGCTACTTGTATGAGGCCATGGATAGGGCCAAGGAAGCTATCTCCCGGTACTATGATGACAAGGGGGAGGAAGGACTCACGATATGGGGTGTGATTGATGAGTGATGGAATAACACTCTCCATCATCCCATTCATGCAGCAGGGCTCTACCTCAACCCTGCATTCGCTTATGCTTGTGGATTTAATTTTGATGGTGAGGTCATTGATGGTTTTCTCCAGTGTGTTCAAAGGATGGCGCTGACCCCAACTGAACGCTCAAAGATTTCTAAACAAAATGAGATATATAGGATGACATTTAGGATTTTGGGCTATGATATGGTTGTCCAAGATAGGACCACAAGGATGCTAAGTAAGCTTCAATTTCAAATTTTGTTTATTTCTCTCTATATATTATATTTGACATTTATTACTTGATGGCAATATAATACATTGTCTTCCTTTCATTTTATTAATTGTAGATGTTTGGTGGAAACACTATGGTGGAAATCTCCTAGAGCTACTGAAACTTGCTGTTCGGGTGCTTTGTCAAACTTGCAATTCTTCAGGGTGTGAGCGCAATTGGAGTGTCTTTGAAAAGATACACTCCAAGAAGAGGAACAGGTTAGAAATGTTAAAAAAATGCATCAATCAAAATTTAAATTCTTTATATATATTATTTAAATTTTAAAATTTAATTTACTAAAATTTACCATCACTAACTATGGCCCTCAATGTTCATACAGGTTAGGTACCCAACGCCTTAATCACTTGGTATATGTTTACTACAATCTAAGATTGTGGGTGAAACAACTTGACAAAGATCCTGACATAGAGGCCATTTCATTGGACGACATTGACACCACTAGTCAATGGAGGGTGGAGATTGAGGAGCCTGAGATGGAGGAGGCACCCGAGTGGTTGGAGGAGGAGGAGCATGCAGATGATTTGGGGGAGGAGGCGACAATGAAGGAGGGGAGGAGGAGGAGGAGGAGGAGGAGGAGGAGGATGTTCTACTTCCAATGGATACAGAGGTTGAGGAGATTGATCTTCCGGTGCAGCCAATGCCACCACATCTCCACGGAGAGTCAGATCTGCAGTTGGACTTGGGTCCGTTGACAAAGATCCTGACATAGAGGCCATTTCATTGGATGACATTGACACCACTAGTCAATGGAGGGTGGAGATTGAGGAGCCTGATATGGAGGAGGAGCATGCAGATGATTTGGAGGAGGAGGAGCATGCAGATGATTTGGGGGAGGAGGCGACAACGAAGGAGGGGAGGAGGATGAGGAGGAGGAGGAGGAGGAGGAGTAGGATGTTCCACTTCCAATGGATACATAGGTTGAGGAGATTGATCTTCCGATGCAGCCAATGCCACCACCACCTCGACGAAGAGTCAGACCTGCAATTGGACTTGGGTCCGTTGGGACCTCATCCCCATCACCTTCCACCTCAGTTGGAGCATCTAGAGCTTCCACTCCAAGTTCATCTTGAGTACCTCCACGACCACCTACTGCTTCCAGAGGAAGAGTGGTGCCCTTTACCCGTAAAAGGGTTAGAGGGAATCAATGATTTGGATTCCTATGATCTATCATTTTCATTTTATTATGTACTATTTAGTATCTAGATGCCTCATGATGATCCATCTCATGAGATACATTTATTTTGATCATTTGATGTGATTTTGTATAATCCTATCAAGAACATGCTTCAAAATTTTCAGTTTAGTAATGATATGTGACCACTTGACATCTTATGCATCTTATTTATTAGTTGTATTTTCATATTTATGTAGCAAATTAGCAATGTGTCTATTTGATGTTGTTGTTGCTTTAGATCCTTATAAATTTGAAAAAAAATGTGTATTTTTGTATTTATTTGAGGTCTTGTGACATTTTCTGAGATATTCCGATATTTTCCGCCAATGTCATCGAGAAGTTACATTTCGGATCCTCGGCGATACTTTCCCTGAGACAAGATTTACAACATTGGTTACAACCCTTAAAGCTGCCTAGAAACCTATGACTGCCTTTCCCAGCAAGCCAAGCGTCTTCTAATCTTCGACGACTTCCTTCTTGTTGCAGGCCGAGCCTCCACAAGGCTGCGACTACCTTACTTTTGAAGGCCAAGATTCTCCAAGGCTGCGACTACCCTCTTCCTCGCACAAAGAACCTCCAAAACATAGTGGCCGTCCTTCTCCTTGCAGGCCAAGCCTCTTAAACCCAACGACTTCCCCTAACACCTGCCCAAAACACTTCTGAATAGTAAAACCTTGCACAAAACACTTCTGAACATAAGATCTTAGGTTTACTTGGCACTCTTGTCTATAACAACTCGCTGGAATGAGGCCTACTCGGCTTTCTCCATTGCATGTTGAGGTCACCAAGAATTCTCTCCAAGAATGAATGTGTACATCATCCTTGCTTTCCACCTCTCACTTAATCTCCTTTATATACGACTCTAGGGGTTGAGTTAGAAGCCCCTAAATCACTTAGAAGCCCTTCACTCCAACTCAACATCAAATTAGGTTTCTCACAAACCCACAAAGCCCATCAACAAGCCCACAAAGCCCCACACCTTACACAAGCGATTTTCACAAGGAAAAATCGCAATGTGAGTGTCAAGAATGGCTCCCACATGCCCGACATCTAGGCTCGTGTGGGAATACCTCCCGATGCTACAAAAACATCAACACTTCCAAGTACATCATACAATCTTTTGCTTCCTCTTCCTTGCTAATCTCTCTAGAAAACATTTAAGCTTTGTTTCTTCCTTGAATTCTTTTGATATTTTTCTATTTTCTCTAAGTTCATATTTTAAGACTTACAAAATTAAACTCACTTCTTTAAAATAATTTATAACTTACCTTTTTATCTCATCACTCCTTTTTCTCACTCACAAGATGCCTCCATCCTTGGTCTCCAACTTGGATCATGCTCTCCTTCTTGGTCTTTGATTCTAATTTCTGATCCAATACAATGTCCGTCATAGGCTTTGGACTTCTTTTTGCTTTTGATACCATGCTGAATGAAGAGATCAAAATTAAATGAGAAACTTGTGCATGATGAGATACCATTAAAAAACATCACTATATGTGCATTGCTTTGGACATAATGACATAATCCCCAAAAGATAAGGGAGCCATAACTACTATTTAACTCACATTTGATTTATTTACTAGTGTAGACTCTAAAGCCCACATGAACTTATAACTAGTCTAAACACTAGGTCTATGTCAAGATTAAGTTAACATTGGTCGTTAATCTCTATCAATATCTTAGTTGGCTTACATGTTAGGCTCCGCATACAGAACTATGCATGCCTTCCCTGACATGATGAGGAGCTCCACTTTGATTAAAACAACTTAATATTTCTGCATTTACATAAATAAGTACCTTTTTTTTTTGTCTTCAAAATGTATAAGCATATATTGGTATCATCTACAGGAATGGAGGGTAAGGAGGCTAGGATTGCTGCAATGCGTTTGGCTGTAGCTGAGACTTTTCCAGAACCAAATCGTCGATTGTTGCAAAGGTATTTTGTTGGTTAGCTCAAAATATTGTGGTAAATCACCGTTGATAATATAGGCAATAAAAGGTTTTAACTAGGCATGTTTACTTGGAGGGTATATTCTTTCATATATATTTCTAAAGTTGGTATCCTAGTAATAGATGTATTCTTATTCATAATTAATTTGTATGATGCGGAATCACTGCCTTTTATTGTCAGAACTCTCACACCAAAACTCACAGTCTTTCAACAACTTTACTGCTCTCCCAAAAGTTCGGACAGAACTGACCTTGCACCCATATTGCTTATCCTTGACTTATCTGTTGCATGAGTGGATAGTTGGGTATGATTGTAAAGGTTCCTATTGCTATCATTTTCATCCCCACACAACCTAGTTACCTTACCTTCCCCTAGGGATCTGACCACCACCGGCCCCTTGGTGAGGATGGGTTGCCCTTCAAAGGGATCGTCAATTTTATCAAATGATTTTATCATTCATTTGCATAACCTACAAAACCCTAGATGCGGCATGCCTAGCTCATCCTCCCCACCATTCTGTGATCAAGAGAATAACTGCTTTGTATAAGCTTGTAAGAAATTTAAATTAGGAATCAAGCACAATAATTTGTCATTTGCTCTACTTATTAAGATTCAAATGGATGAGGAAATACTGTTAATTTGCCAGCCATTATAGTTTTTGGAGAGGTTGCTTTGCTTTGATATTTTCCCTTTTTCCTTTTTGTTGGAAAAAATGGTTTTATATGATGGAAGAAATAACATGCATGTCAATGAAAAATGGTGCTAATTGTGGCTCCCCAATAAGGCCTCCGGAGGATGCAAACACATCTGATTTTGCTTGATCCATATCATGACAGCAATCACTTATGAGTACACAAACAAAAGGGTCTCCATAAACCAAAATGTAGGGCAGATCATCAAAGACAAGGTAGTAATGATATAAATATACATGTCCAGATATTACCGGGTCCATTGCCTTCTAAAGTACCAATACGAGTGGACACTCAATTTTATAGAAGTCTTAATCTGCCTATTTTATTATTATTATGCTATTCTGAATACTAGAAGTTGAAGAGGGAGTCGATATGAAACATGCTACAATTAATGAAGAATGTTATTGGTTCATCTATTTTTCAGTTGTTGATGAGAGCCTCACTTTCTGTTACATTTATTGGCAAGTATAGAAATGTTGGTAGAAGTGGATGGAGGTTCAGGTTGAAGTTATCTACATACTATTAGCAAATGATTATTTTGACACTGGGCTTTGTATTGGTTCTTGAATTAAAAATTCTTTTTAAGAACAGATTCCAAAGGGGAGTTACTACAGTGCCCATACCATGAGCAAACTGATTAGCTTAAGTGTATTTGATATTGTGTTGGTGTAACGCACTTGTATTACTCTTTAAAATGTATGTAGTGTTACTTATGGTTATTTTCTACATGTTATAGTATTCAGACTAAGGCCTTTATTATGTTCTTTTTCTTTTTACAAAGAGATGCAGTGATTTTCGGAGTTTTTCTACAAAATATTCTTATGAAGATGATGTTTTTGGTCCAGGGTGCTGAAGATGATGCATGCTGTAGCATCACATACGTCAGAGAATCGGATGACTTCATCAGCAGTCGCAGCTTGTATGGCACCCTTGCTTCTAAGGCCTCTTTTGGCAGGTGAATGTGAACTTGAGGATGAATCTGACATTAGTGGGGACAATGCTGCTCAACTTCTTGCAGCAGCAGCTGCTGCTAATAATGCTCAGGCAATTGTTACACTTCTTCTGGAGGAGTTTGACAACATATTTGAGGTAAACTTCTTGTATGCTTTAGTATACTGTATAGAGTAGCAAATTACAAGAAGTTCACAATCTTAGTCAAGAGCATATGCAAAACTGTAAAGATATCTGGATTGCAAGGTTATTGTTAGTTGAGAAAGCCTACTAGGTTCATCACAGATCTGTAGCCTGATGAAACAAATCCCTCAATTTACTCTTACCAAACTTTATTATTACTGCCATTTTTATCAGAAATTTGGTAAGGTTACTCCATTTTCGGCAGGAACCTGCCTATGATTTCCCATTGAATGTCTGACTTATATGCCTTTTTTTTCAGTTAAGGATTCAAGCAGTTGATTATTTTTCTTTAAAGTAAATATTCCAGAGGCAGGATATTCTTTTTCTTTTCAGTTATGGTTTCTCTACTCAGTTAATTTCCCAGTATGTGTTTATTGTTTTACATTGGATTGCTATTAATTGGCATTGCGATTGAGGTTTCTAATAGAAAAGAGGTTTCCACTATTTCTTGGATTCTCTAGTTACTTTTCCAGCATTTTGAGTAGCTTAACACAATTATTATAATGATGAATTAATTTGAGAATTTAAAAGGGTATTATGCTAAGCCAGAATTGAAGTGAAATTTGAAAAATACAAAATTGGATCAGAATTGAAGTGAAATTTGAAAAATACAAAAAATGGATAATAAGAAAATTTGATCTGTCGAGCTCTAAATTGTGTGTTTTGTTGGAGCATACATCCTAGTCTTACTTATATTACTCGGTGTATTAAAAACCGGTTGACTCAGAGTTGGACTCGGCCGAGCCAAACCCCAAACTGGTCCGACTCGGCTGTTTTGTTGACTCAGTCGGCCGGTTTGGTACCAAACTGGCCAAGTCAGGGCTTGACTCGGCTGATTTGGTACCAAACCAATCACCTCAGCCTAGTCGAGGCTTGACTTGTTTGAGTAGGTACTTGACCCCACCAACATGCAAGCTTAAATTTTTCCTTAAAAGGGTTTGACCAAAAACGCTGGCAAGTAAAAGTTGACATTTCCTTTATCTTTCCTTTTTATCCTTTTACTTAAATTTTTAACATTACCATTAATTGTTTTAGGGTGTTTGATAGTGGTTCGTAGCTCATTGGATTTCATATGGAGAAAGTAGAATTTCGTATCCCATTCAAAATCCAGCAGACTTAATAGTTTTCAGGATTTCAGGATTGGTAGGATTGTAACATTTTCATTGGATTCTATCACGTATGTCGTATGAGGGTATGTGATTGACATTTAATCAAGAGCATCAAGCCCTTTATGTACCTCGATGTTGGTGGTATTGATTGTTGAACTTCTCTGACATGGCCTTAGCAAAAATGTACCTTCCACTCAAACCTAAATCATTGATTAGGCATCTAAAGCTTTTTCTACCATATTATAAGGCTTCGATTAGGTAGTTTCATCAAAATTGGGAGGTGTTCACTGATGTCTCTAGAGGATTGAGGTAGAGGCAAAGGCTAGAAAAAAGGCAAAGGGTTATTAATGATGAGGATCCCAATATAAGTTATGGTGGAAAATTGATTGTCATTTAAATGTTCTTCCTCATTTATTCATAAAGCTTTCTTTCAAAGTTTCAATATTTTTTTTGAAATCATGGTTTGGAATCTTTAAAATATAGTTTCTTCATTAAAAATTATTAAATATTTTATGTAATTTTTAGTAAACCAAGTCATTGAAATCAGATCGGTCCGAGTCAATCCGAGCCCGAGTCAGAGTTGACCATCGACCAATTCCAAGGCCGAGTCTGAGTTTTAAAACATTGATATTACTGTATTGTAACTTTATGTTAGTAGATATCAATGTTAGTGTTAAATGTTATGGAATCTGTTACCACTTGAACATGCACCCTTGTGAAAAGTCCCATCACAGGCGCTAACTGGAGCAACAAGGCACCACTATCACCTCAATACACTTTCCTCTACACTTTAGGCCAACTCTTAGAAGCCAAGGGGGTATCCCAATGAATAAAAGTAAACCTCTTCAACTGAATTAAAACCATGCAAATATATGATTTACTAAGTCACTTGACATAGGGATAGAGGACACAAAAATACGAGTATCCGACACGTGACACAACGACCCCGGAAACAGGACACAAAGGACACGTTATATATATATATTAAAAATTATATATATTAACAAATATAATAAATTATGAATTACACATACCAAAATGAAATAATTAATAAAACATTTACATGATGTTGATACAACTTCAATCATACAACTAGTACTACATCAATGATGACAAAATCATAATCACAAACATTACAGATCAAATTCACCTCTAGACATGTAAGATAATCATGAAAACACAATCTAGAAAGGAAGTAGAGGCTAGATATGAGTAAGAAGACACCTTGAAGCACCAAACCCTAGCCCTAGGGTTTCACCAAATCTGTTTTTTAATGTTGCAAATTAATTTCTAGATCTGAGAAATACTTTAAATCAACCCACCAGATGTTAGATATGGCCTTGAAGCTTCCTTCTATAGGTCCATCTTGCCTCCTTAGCGTTAGAGATCAACAATCAAGCATAAACCTTGGGATAAATTTATTTAAAAAATGAAATAAATCATTAATTTTACACTAGACAATGAAATAAATCTAAATTGATATTTTTCTTTGGATTTTCACCATTAGATTTCCTTTTAAACAACAAAAAAGTAAATATTTTAATTTTTCGGGTTTTTGGGTTGGTTGTTGAATATAGGACAAGTGCCCTTTTTATAATCCAATTAGGGCTTATGGGGTCAAGAAGTATGCCCCTCTAAAAATTGATCATTCCTATCTTTAAGATTAGGTCTAATCAAGACAAGGTATGAAGACCAAAGTCCCTACAAGAAGGGATTCCACAAGGGAAAAAACCTTCACCAACAAGATCAATTGTGGCTTGAATAAATTACCTAAAACCCTTGCCAAGGAGCCAAAGGAAAAACAAGACAAGAGATTGAGCACTTACCAAACCAAGCAAAGGAGGATGGAAGAGAAAATACCCTAGACGTCATCCTTCCAAGTAGTTAATTAACTCCTCAAATGGATCAATCTTGCTAACTAATAGAGCCTTGAAACATTCACACCTATTTTTGATGCACCAATGAAAATAACCAAGAAAGAGAGAGCTCCAAGAATTGACACCAAAACCTCAAAAGGTAGATCTTCTATTAGTTGTATTCAAAATGGTATCCAACAATTCACAACATTTTGGAATGAGAGGAGAGCCTCTATTTATAGAGGAGGCTTCGACATCCTTCTCATTCTTTATTAATTCTTTCTTCCTAAAATTAGCCTAGAGAATTACAAAGAAGACCTCTCATCTACGCAAAGGAGGAGACTTAAGTCAAAACATAATCAAATGATGCCACATGTACATAAAATCCTCATGAGAGGGGGATGCCCCACAAAGGAGGGCCAATTTGCTTCACAAGCTCAATGTTCCAAGGAAAGAGTGTTGTAGAGGCCTCAAAACATAGAGGCCTCAAAACACGCTGTAGTAGGTAGCCTCCCTTGCACGCAAAAGTCCAACGTCTAGCTTCTTCATGTGGAACGGCCTCATGAAAAGGTGGAGAAGGGGCCTTAGAGGTGGATGGCTCCCTCAGTCAAGCTCATAAGACCTCTAAAGATGCTTTCTAAAGTATGACCCAACCCTAATCACAAGCTAGGATCCTCCACAAGGCAAGGAAGATGTTCCTCCAAGTAAAATCATCACTAAAAACACGCCCACGATTGTCATAAAGCTGTCATAAAGCTCGAAAAGTGGTGAAAAGGAGGGTGCTCTGGAATCTTCAACGTGGCATGTGTAGAGGATGTCTATGCATGTATAAATAGTCCAAATGTGCCTTGGAGGATGTGACTAGTGCCTTGGGATATGTGTATTGCCTCGAGAACTGTGAGATTGCCTCAAGAAATGTGAATTGGAGGGAGCATTTGCAAAATCATCTTTGATAGTAGATGGCCAAAGTGGGATGAATACATAAGATAAGGAGCCATGCTTAGGCATAAAAATAAGTGTGCTATACATAGGTGTGACAACCTTTACAAAGAGAAACACTTTTACATCATATACAAAGGGGTAAAAGAGACTAGTAACTCCCCTAGGTGAGATATCCTAGTAGATCCACCCCAAGATGGTCGCATACCAACCCAAATCATAAACGATTGACATGATGAAGAGTTTCTAACATCAAGGGGTAGTCGGACGGAGCCATAAAAGAAATGCCTATTTTGAAATGGGGACTAAAGGGATGGGCCATGACTGGCCACAAGGGATCTGGAGATACTACATAGGCCTCCCAACGATACATAAAACATCTAAGCATGGTCCAATTGTAAGCTTCCCCTTCTAAGTTGTTGGAGGCTGTCATTATTTTTTCTCATTCACCTAGCAGGGGATTTGATTCAAAGATACCCTTCATTTTGTTGACCCAGACGACGACTCCTCTATGGTCTTGACGGTCATATTTCGGTAATTCTTTTTTATTTTTTTGATAATCTTTATATTGAAATCTCCCTTCATTTTGTTGACCCAGACGACGACTCCTCTATGGTCCTTGCCGTCATATTTCGGTAATTCTTTTTTACTTTTTTGATAATCTTTATATTGAAATCCTGAGTTATGCATATTGCCTAAAAAAATTATTTCTGGTGCTTCTTGATGTCTCTGATCACTTGTATTTTGTGATTTTGGACTTTGTGGCGGTCTTTGGTAGCCTAAGGGTTGTGCAAATAATGTGTCTACCTGTTGGGTCAATTGCTCAATTCTTTCACTATAATCATTAAGTCTCTTCGTTGTTTCATCCTTATCATCACCCCTCATTCGTAGTTGTTCTTTCCAACGATTATCAAAGAGTTCCATTAATCTATTAATTTTCTTCCCTTGTTCTATCCATGTGTCAATTTTGTTCTCCCTTTCCAACAATCTATTGATTTTATTTCTTAATTCTTTTTGTACTTCTCCTAACTCTTTATGACCCTTCTCAACATTACCGAGACAATGTGTTATGTTGTTGACTTCATCTCTACATCGACTAACATCTTTGTGTAGTTTGTCATTGCGAACCATATTGGAGTTAAGGTTGGCCTTTTTCTTTGTAGAACCCACTTTTAATTCACTTTATAAAGGGTATATAAGAAATTGAATTTTTAGATATAATGTATATTTTTTCTTACCGAGTCAACAAAATAATTTTGATCAAGTCAGTAAAATAATTTTGATTTTGTCAGTAAATTTTTTTTATTGAGTCTATAATTCTTTTTTTACGAGGTGGTTTAAGAAATACCATGGCCCAAACCATGGGCTCTGATACCAATGTAGTGGAAAAGTTCGGTAATTTACTCAATATATGAGAAAAAATATAATATTTGATTGATAGAATGAATAAGAATGATGTTACAATGAGCCTCGTGATAGTCTACGTATACGCATTGACCGGTCATGAGGTAAGGGTACGTGCCCTTTGACCTTTCATTAAATTAATTACATTATCATTATTATTATTTATTATATTATTATTATTATGTTTATAACATATAACTTAATGGTTAATTATAATATATAACTTAATTATAACTTATATATATATATTTTACATGTGGTTCAGGGCACCGGATATCGGTGCTCGCTACGTCCACGGAATCCACCCCTCGAAATCCGCGAGAGAACATAGGGAGGCAGAGTATTTTCGAAATATTGGGGGCTCAACAACAAGAGCATCTTATAGACCCATTTAAGGGCACATCATGTCACTCACAAGGAATTGAAACTGGGTGGGTGTTAGCACAAATTTTTACCCTCAAATTCTGAGCTGATATATGTGTTAGGACAACTGTAAAAACTTAGCTAATTAAAGGACTAGGGCCCCAATTGTCACGGGCCAAACCCCTTTCCGTTTGGGCTAGTGCTTGCTAGCCTATGGGGGGAGTCCCTAGGCACATTGAAGCGCCTTGTTGCTGCGTTTAGATCTGATTTCTGCGTGTAAAACCTACAAAACAACAAGCTGTTCGTCTTGGACAGCGTGTAAAAGCAGTCCAAAACGATGAGGAAAAACAATCTTCTACTCTTGGAGGGAACCAACAAGCTTAGCACAATGATAATATGCTGGAAAGAAAAAAAAACTATTCAAAAAGATCAGAATTAACCATAATGAACAGTTCAGAAAATGACATATCAGATCACAAATTTACCATAATACCGCCAAGAAAGAGGTTTGAAGACCAACACACTTCTTTATTGATGAAGCTTACAAGAGGACTGTTTGCGCCACACTTGGCAAGCCTACAACCGTACAATGACTACTTTGCTCAAAGAGGAGCCACTAGACTAGAGAACAAGAGAGAAGAGAATGAGAGAGACACTATGCTGCTACTGCAATGATCCGACCAATAGCCAATGACAAGCATCCAATATATAGCTAGTGAGGGTGCATATCCCAAGGGAGGAAGAGAGGATGCATGAGAGGTTAAGTTTGGAGTCCAAGTGTATGTGGCAGAAAAGTAGTGAGATGAGTGAGTGTGAGTGTGAGTTCGCATGGGGTTAATGTGCATGGAGATAGGAGAATGAATGTGCCCTATAGGTTGGGGAAGCATGAAAGGGAGTGAATGGTGAGTTAAGTGTGAGAAAAGGGTTAGGTGAGGCGCATGGGTGCATGAGAGGGGCTAAAAATAACGGCAAGTCCAAGTAATTGAGACATGTTGAGAGTTAACTAGGGAATGCGTCCACATGCATGAGAGAAGAGAGGGCACATTTAGGGAGAGAGGAGAAGTGGAAGTGTGAGTGAGAGAAGTGTCCAAGTCAACTGGAGTGTGAGAGGTAGGTGAAGGCCAAAATTGGCCGCCAACAGATGACTTGATGTTCAGTTAACTCAAGTGTGAGGAAGATTGTACGGCTAAACACATGCGACCCCCCTTCCCAATTATTAATTATTCATCACATGCTCGAATATTGGGAATACGCGCCCTGTGCTTAGGTGGATGCCACATCATTCTGTAGAGTTGCCACATGCCGACCTCTGAGGGTGCCAATTGGCACTACATGGGTGATGACTAGACCTGCTAAATATAGAAACTTCTAAAAATAGAATCACGCTCCTAAATTTTAGGAAAGTTTCCACATCATCCAGGATGACTGGGAGGCCACAACCACATGTCATTGTCTAAAAATAGACACAACGAAAAATAGAAAGTCGTCTGAATACTCTTGACTTTATACTCATTGATGTTGTCTTTCCGTAAGGGATCCGAATATGTGATCAGAACTGACATGCGAGCCCTGATGCTCAACCTTCTAAAAGTTGTAAACTAGGCCACATCATTCCGAAAAAGATCCAAAAGACTCTGGATGTCTCAAGGATCAATACTGCGCTCTCAGAATTTGAATCTGGGGCCTAGAGCAAAACCTGCTAAAAATAGAAATTTCCTGCATGTCGCCCAGAAAAGTGCCATCGAGCCTAGAATCCTGCAAGGACTCATACTGTATGCTCAGAACTGCCCCAAACTGTCAAGAGACCCACTCAAACCGTGTCTCCTAAAAAATAGCAACACCTGCTGTATGTATACATCTCTCTCAAAATGCCCATACTAAGTCAACTCTGACTCTGAACCAAGCAACCATGTACTGATCATATACTTGCCCCATGTGGGAACCAACCTCTTGCTCAACATAAGTACTAAACTCTGAAAAAATCTCAGTATGTCGGCCAAAATACTACATGCTGGCTTAACCCTCAAGATTTTCAAGGGTGAAAATCTAGGGGTTAATAGTGGGGAGGGTAACAATCATTCCTCCCAACAACCCAAGCTACATCCAACTCTGCCTGCCTGCCTGATTGAACTGAAACTTATGAATTTTCTCCACCCGCTTGATTGAACCGACTCTTTTCTCCACCTGCCTGAAGAAATGAGCGATTGCCCTAGTGAGCTGAATTCACCCTTTGTGAACTATCATTACATTGGATGGGCGACCCCTCCTTTCGCCCTCGGGTTCATTTCCAATTGCTTAGAGATCAACTGAAGACGACCTAATTACCGTTCATCAAGATTTCAAGGAGATCACATATTTCATCTCTTTTTCCGCTTTGCCTGCAATACAAGGCATTGGGTGATCGATCCTTCATGGAATCCAAGGTGATCCTTTACGCCTTACCACCGTTCTTCTCATATTGAGCCAACTTTGGGGATTGGTAGGAATTTTAGTCTTCTGTTCAACTATGCTCCAGAGATTCATCTCTTCCATTACCATCTGCAACCTGCACTTCCAAGGGGTGAAGTTGGAAGCTCCCTCTAGTTTGGTCACACTCTCTAAGACTTGTCATCAAGTTGGCCATTCCTCTCATATGCTTTGGTGCCTCTCACAGGCATGGATTTGCTTCAATTACTAGAGATTTATAGCCATCACACCCACGGAAATCTTTCGTTCTCAATGCTCTCTCACAGGTAGCTGCATTCTCTATGCACTTGGACTGGAAATTCCAGTTAGACAACACTTATACTGTGTTAGAATTTCTGTAGGTGTGATGCCCGCAGAAATCTTCCCTTCTCAATGCCTCTCATAGGTAGTTGAATTCTCCATCTATTTGGACAGAAAATTCCAGCAGCACAACACTGATACCGTGTTAGAATTTCACCTCATGACAGTGGACCTGCATTCATAGAACTTAAACCCTACAGCTGAATCTGCAAACTTCTGAAACACCTATCAAAATTTCAGATTTGCATGAACCAAAACATTGTACGGAAGATTCAAGAATGTAGACATCACATATCAAGAGGTTAGATCATTATAGCAACAAAAGATTGACAGATCTAATAAAAGAGTAGCCTGAAAATAAGATCTGAATACTAAATTAGCTTAGCACCAGCCCAACATTAAGTAGAATATAAATCAGATTAGCATGCTAAATCAACTGAGCACTAGCCCACTATAAATAGAAATAACATATGGAAAAATCAGATCAACATACTCAATATGCACCAGCAATCACATCTTTGTATTCCAACAGAAAAGAAGATTGCATAAACCAAAATCCGCTTCTCCAAAGCTTACATGTAAATCCATTTAGAATCCCACAAACTCAGAAAACAAAACACTTTAACTAGAACACCTTAGCTGTTTCATCACACTACTCTTCACTCTAGCTCTCATACTTAGAAGTAATGTGACCCTCCTTCCCTTTTATAGAATAGGAGAGGTGGGGGGGGGGATTGGTTTACTGAAGAGAATGGGTTCATAAGTGGAGCGCTCCACCTTGACAAGGTCCTCATGTGCCTCACCTGTGCTAAGGATAGGTTACGTGACAACTCATGCTAGACCCACTTCTCCAAGTAATTTTTTCAAGTGTTGGCTTCCACACGTGCCAAGGTAGGTGCATGCCCACATGTGCCAAGCACCCACTCCACAGACTTTTATGCAACACAACATACTTTAATGTGACAACTTAACTTTTAAGTAGTGCGCCCTCCTAGTCCAAGTAACTCCAAGTGTCAAAAATTAGATGAAAAAGGGGCTATAAGACAATTTTCCCTCATGAGACTCTCTCCAACTGATGAATCCCCCTCGTAAGAGTCAAACACTCTTTGAGCAACAAGAAACTAACATGGAGATTCTATTTGGTGACCATCTTAGAATTCACCAAAATATTGGGGATGAGGTGTGGGAGTTTAGTCTACAATGGTGGAAGAGGCTTTATACCCCTATTTAGTTAGTGGCATTCTACTTGATCCAAAGTTGTTTCATAAGAAACCAAAAGGTGATGCAAAGGTAATGCAAAATTGGAATATCTTTATTAAAAGGCTTTATGCCTGTGATGATTACATGATCATACAGATTGAGTTGGAGAATATTTGAGATGAAAGGGTCTATTTGTAGATGAACATCACACATATGCCATGCCTTAACTTGGACCCATAGGTTTCTTGGAGCAATATGGAGCAAGGATCCCCTTGCTTCATTGGGTGACTATTCATTTGCTTTCACAAATAAATCTAAAATGATTCTTGAATTTTAGTTTAAAATTTGTTTTCTTTTGTAATACGTCTAGTCTCAAATTTTTGTTATTTAATTTCATTGAAGTTGTGTGGAAACATATACAAATCTATTGAATATTTTCAAAAATTAGGAACTGGATATGAAGAAACAACTTATATATCTCTATTTTGTAAAAAATAAAATTTGAAGGAACAACATAGAGAACTCAAATTTCAAGAATCATAACCGTTGATAACTTTGAAAATATAGGCCAAAAGATGGATAAATAGGTAGATAAATAGATATAATTTTATTAAATTGTCCCCAAGGCTATTTGCCCTATGGGAACAAGAAATTTACATTTACAACAAACCCTTGTAAGATGCTAATTGCATCTAAAGTACAATAAAGTTTTACAACAATGGGGAGAGTAGAGAGACAAGACAGGGAGCAATAGTGATGGGGGTTGTGACTATAGGGATACGCAAGGAAGCTAGGGTAATGGGAATAGACGTTGTACGGATGAGTAGGTCCATGACAAGGAAGCTGGTATGGATGGTATGATTCGGGGCAAGTATGAAGGAGGATGGCAAGTATGTAGGAGGATTTTGGGAAACATTCAACAAGGTATGGACATGTTTCATACAGATGCCCGCTTTTAGCCTGCAACCATATAAACTATGAACCATATAGAGGGTTCAAACTTCAAACATTTTATTTGTATCGTACAGGTGTTGGAAAGGGATTTTTGGGTTTGATTTTGCAAGGAGGAAAGGATAGTACAGTTAGTTGTACAAGTATGCTGAGGGGATTGCAGGGAGCTTGTTGAATGAACATGGGAGAGCTCTTGTATTTGATAATGTCTATGGATGTAGAAGCCATTAAAGAGAATACTCTCTTTTGGAGTATATTGTTTTAAATTGCACTTATGGTGATGGCTCTATTAGAGTTGTGGTACATTCCTTGAATGCTACGTTTGTTAGTTTAGAGAGTGCCTCTTTGAAGAAACCTGTAAAGGAGTGGCTACCTTTGTCCATAGGTAATGCAGTTGGATTGGAGAAGCATGGGAACTTGGAGATGAGTATGGTGAACAATTCACATAGTTAGAGAGCCTTTGTGCCTTGAGGGTGTGACCCCATTTGAGGATGCACTAAGGCTTGTTGTTCCGTCTGGGGGTTTTGCCCTAGTGCTTATAGGAGAGGACTTGGTGATGGGAGATGCTCAATTTGATGCCAAAGAGAAGACATTTCCATCTATCGTGGAGCCACATGTTGAGCACTTTGAGATTCCCTCTCAGCCTTCATTAACCAAGATTGCAGTTCCCTCTCCAGTTCTTGATGATTTTAGCTTTTTTATGGTTGGCAATAAAGGGTATTTTGAGGGGTGCATGCATGCATTTGGAGATGTGGTGGTCATCCTTCTTTTTTTGTGGTGAATGTTGAATGAGGAGGTCTTTAGTCGTTGGTGTGTGCTCAATATGGAGGCCAAGGGGATTTTCTTGAACTCATATTGGGGATTGGGGTCGAAGTATGTTTTTCTTATGTTTAATTTTGATGTTGCAGCTCGACATGTGTTACAATTTGGAACTGGAACATCGTTGGTTCCCTTGCCTATGTTCAATCATGGTGGGTGGATTTTAATCCAAAGGACCATGGGCAGGCCAATTATCTTTTATGGTTGGAATTTTGAGTTTGTCAATTGATATGCACATGTCTTTTGATATGTTTTCTTGTTGGTGGTTTAGGTTTAGTTTGGGGTGTAGCGTAGGGTGAAGAATTATACTTTGTTGGTAGGGAAGTCTGGTGAGCATAGAGCCATTAACCCCATAGCCAAAGGTGGTTTGGCTCGTTTTGGGTTCAACGGTACAGAGGTTGATCCTGGTTGGCAGGTTAAGCTCAACAAAGTAGAAGGGGGGTTCCTTCACTGCTCATGTGGATAAATCAACAAGAGATATGTGCCTTAAACCACGAGTGAAGTCCTATTAGGTTGTGATGGTTCACTCCCTCGATCATCGGATTGCTATGTTGGAGGGTTTTGAGATGGAGAATCGGTATAGTAGCTTAGTTCTTCATATTCCTTTGAAATGAAGCTCTCTCTATTGTGTTGGAATGTGCAAGGGATAACGATTCCGAGTGGCAAGAAGTTTGTTCGAGGTGTGTTGCAACATTTTCGGTCGGATGTGGTTTTCCCACATGGAGCCAGGTCTGCTATTTTCAAGCTCAGAAACAAGATGAATTATTGTTGGAATGACCCTTTTTGGGCCACAAAGCACTATCAAGAGAGTGGAGTGGTAGTGATTGCCCTTTCATCCTATTTACAGAACTTTGTGGTAGCATTTGGTTTAGATTTCGGTTCACACTCTTGATTCAGGATCGTGCGGTTGGACATAGTGTCATTTATGCTCCCAACCTCAATTTGAAGCATGGTAGACGTTGGGATTGGATGTCCTCATCTCTTTCGATGCGAAGTGGATTGTTGGAGGGGATTTTAATATGGTGGAGTGGGATGGTGATTGTGTGGAGGATTAGGAGCTATGATTAGTGCTTTAAAGAAGCAGGCTTGTTGTCGATGTAAGGAATCTTCTGATCCAGATGGATATCGGTGGCCACCCACCTTTTCCAACTGGCTCAAAACAGTTTTCTGACAATTTTGGCAATTTACTATTTTTAGCAGTTTTAACTTCCGGGGCCATTTTGAGGGCCTAAATGAAGGTTTT
>ML781330.1:882266-896964 GCA_009831015.1 Picea engelmannii
GAGACAATTGAGCCATTACATCCTTAGCAATGGTGCCTTTGGGACCAACCATGCAATTAGAGATCGAAGGAATCTGAGTTCTCTCGAGTGGTGGAACATGCATGGTGGTGCTACCCCACAACTGCAACGTTTGGCAACACGGGTGCTTTCACAGGTGGTGAACACTTCTTCTATAGAGAGGTGTTGAGCACCTACAGTTTCATCCATAGCGTCAAAAGAAACAGGTTGAATGTAGGACGGGCAAATAGCTTGGTTTATGTTCATAACAACTTGTGATTGTTATCCCATTACTGTGAGGAAGCAAAGCGTTGATGTTTTTGGTAGCTGTGGGAGGTATTCACCTCCAAGAGACCTCCTACAGATTGATATCCTGAGAAGAGAAAACCCCTCTCTAGCAATGAGATACAAGGGCATAAGTCGGCCCTATTATGAAAGTAATTTATATGTAACTTATACAAGTTAGCCCTATTATGTAAAGACAAATTAATATGCTAGTTGTACAAGTCGGCTCTATTGTGAAAGTTAAAAGGTGTGTCCCTTCGCTGTAATGAACTAATATAAAAGTGTGTGAATCATTCTCATTTGAAACACAACTCCTCGCCCTCCTAACACATCTGAGGCAGCCGCAGGAATACTAGTCTAAGGCAACATAATTCGGCCTGATCTAAGGCATTTCTGTAACAACATCTATCTCTGTATTTGGGTGTATTTCTCTTGGATCTCTAAGGCAGGTCTCTTGTTTTTCTCGGGGGTCGCACTTGAGGATGCCTATGGTTGGGTGGTAATGAAAGAGCATTAACTATGGTTAAACGAGCAAACCCATTTTTTTTTTTGTTATTTGTGCTTGGTTATTCTTCTTGAGGTCCTAATTATTTATTGCAGTTAGTCTAGCAATAAAATTTCAACATGGTATTAGAGCAGGTCCTGAAGAATACCATCTGCACAAACAATTAAGAGCTATTGCAGGTACAGGAGAAAGGGCCGAGCCTCATTTTAGCAGCCCTGTGACTTGGCTGAGCCCTTGTTTAGGGTTCTAAAAGTTGATCGCAGGGTTGAAGAACCCCTTCCAGGGTTGCCGCTATAAGGGGCCATGTAGGAGGCTAGCCACAGGAACCAGGAGACTAACCAGCCCTAGCCACATACCTATCTATGATCCCAACAATAGAGGAGAAAATTGTAGGCCAAATTTTTGAGATAATATTGCAAAATTTGGTGAATTCCAAAGACTGTATTATGAAGCATCTTCAAGCAAGTTCTGAGGCAGCCTGAAGCAGAGTTTAGAGAGGTATTCAAGGCTGAATTTAGGCCTGATTCTGAAGTGATTGATGCCGAGTTTAGACTTGGTCTAAGGCCAAGTTCATACCTGTCCCAAGACAGGATTTTTACAGCAGGACAAGGCTGAATTTGATGATGTCCTGAGCTTGTACTAGGAGGAGTCACGGGTCTGCTGAGTTGTGAATTTGAGGAGGGAAGCTATGGTAGTAGTCCTCCCCAGTGGATGGGTGAGATAGATGACTACAAGAGAAGGGAGAACATAAAAGGAATGACAAAACTCATAGGACATCTTCTGTGTGAAGATAAGATATCTTCTGTGTGAAGAAAGAAAGAGTATCTTCTGCGCGAAGATAAAGAGAACAAAACTTTCGATGATTTATAGATATGCCAGTCAGTGATCATGATGCCAGATAACCAAGTGGATTATATTGATGCCTCTCGTTGTCCAATTGATGATGTTACCCAGTTGATGATGTTGCCCAATTGATGATGACATCCAGTGACCCGTCAAAAGATAAAGAATATCCTTCTTGTTAAGAGGGAGTGTTAAAATATTGTGTAACTGCAAAGAGTATTCTTATCCCCTTTTGTGGATAAAGGAAAAGATAAAATATATGTATTATTGATTAGATCAATCCCCTTTTGTGGATTGATCATGTTGGACATTGTAATTGACCAAATCCCCTTTTGCGGATTGGTCAAACCCTAATTGTAATAGGCAAATTAAGAAGTCGCCCCCCATGCTAATTAAAGTGGTTCTAACAACCCAGATTGAGAAGTCGGCCTTGCTAGTGAAAAGACACCTCAGTTCAACACCTGCCATATTGTATAAATAAGAGAGGCCGACGCCTCATTTACACACACTCTCAGCTCACTCATCTAGTGCGCAAGTATTGAAGGAAGCTGCAGTTACCAGTTGCCGGAAGAAGGAAGAGATAGAGAGGCACATCCTTGGGAGAGGAATTTCTGTGTTTTTTGGTTCATTGTCTTGGCATTGTATTGGCTATCTATATTAAGGAAGTTTTGCTAGGTTTTCTTCCCCATGAGGGTTTCCCAGGATAAATGTTGTGTATCTTGTGATTGTGTTTCTCTCAGTGATCCTATCTATGCTATTTGTTATCTAGTAAATTGAAAGGTAACCTAATAATAGAAGAAACTTTAACATTTGAGAGGGAGGGTTGATGATTACAGCTTCTCGAGACATTCTCTAGATCGTACTCCTCTAGACTGAGTTGAGTTGATCTATGAGGACACCTATGTGATAGGTGAGATCGTACTCCTATGGACTTAGTTGAGTTGATCTACGAGATGAGTCGTACTCCTCTGGACTGAGTTGAGTTGACTTGTATTTGGTCTCCTGTTGTACTCTAGACTAAGTTGAGTTGACTTGAGATGGTTCTCCAGTTCATACTCCTATGGACTTAGTCGAGTTGATATGTGAGAGTGATGTCCCTAGTGGTTGAGCACTAGAGGACACATCATGGGGAGTAGACCCATGATGTCACACTATGGGATAGACCCTAGTGTTTCCAGAGGGAGGAGCCTCTAGAGGTCCACATGGGATGAGCCATGTGTGGACGTGTCCACATGGGATGAACCATGTGTGACGTAACGTTGAGGAAAAACTCAAGTGGTTGAGGTGTCCAAGCGGTTGGGAGGATATTCCACTGGCCAACAACCCTTAGGGGTTGGGAATATCCATCTGGGTTGGTGTCGAGAAACCCTTGGAGACCTGATGGTCATATGGTTGGGAGAATGTTCACCTGGGTTGGTGCCCAACAACCCCAACAGGTTGGGAGAACATTCATCTGGGTTGGTGCCCAACAACCCTAACAGGTTGGGAGAACATTCATCTGGGTTGGTGCCCAACAACCCTTGGAGACCATTGTTCCTTGTTGAGATATGTCATGTGGTAATGAGGCCCTTAGTACACTAAGTGGTGATGAGACCCTAGTGTCATTCTAGTGGAGAAGAGGCCCTAGAAGATGGAAAAGGTCCACATTGGAACAACAATGTGTGATGAGGAGATGCTACCAATAGCATGGTCTACAAGACCATGTCGTGGTCGGAGGACCATGGTATAGCCTGAGAGGCTATGAGGACTAGGAGTAAACATCACTGAGAATACTTCCGTGGCTAAGAGGGAGTGTTGATGTTTTTGGTAGCTGTGGGAAGTATTCACCTCCAAGAGACCTCCTACAGATTGATGTCCTGAGAAGAGAAAACCCATCTCTAGCAATGAGAGACAAGGGCATAAGTTGGCCCTATTATGAAAGTAATTTACATGCAACTTATACAAGTCGACCCTATTATGTAAAGACAAATTAATATGAAGTTGCACAAGTAGACTCTATTGTGAAAGTGAAAAGGTGTGTCCCTTCGCTGTAATGAACTAATATAAAAACGTGTGAGTCATTCTCATTTGAAACACAACAACTCGCCCTCCTAACACATCTGAGGCAGCCGCAGGAATACTAGTCTGAGGCAACATAATTCGGCATGATCTGAGGCATTTCTGTAACAACATCTATCTCTGTATTTGGGTGAATTTCTCTTGGATATCTTTCTATAGCAAGTCTCCTGATCTGCTCGGGGGTGGCACTTGAGGATGCCAATGGTTGGGTGGTAATGAGAGAGCATTACCTATGGTTAAATGAGCATACCCATTTTGTTTTTGTTATCTGTGCTTGGTTATTCTTCTTGAGGTCCTAATTATTTACTGCAGTTAGTCTAGCAATAAAATTTCAGCACAAAGATGGATAAAAACTTGAATCTTTGGGACAACAATCAAGAGAAGGATAATTTGGAGGATGGAGTATTGCTTTTAGAGCAATTGGAGAATGCTCTTTTGGATGATGATGATCGTGTTGAGTTGCGACCCCCATCCACTGCCATGTTTCCCGTGTCCAGGAATCGAGCTATAGCACTAGGGGCTTCATCTTCACTTCCGTCGCGACCGTCTACATCTACTTCTGCACAGTTTTGTCCTTCTCAGGAGGCTCCACTACCACCACAAGGAGGCCCACACAACAATCGTGGTGGTGGAAGGAGGCTGGAATAGTTGTTTGATGTTTCTCCTTTTTCATTACTTTATATGTCATAGGCTACAGAGTATAGAATCTAGATGATAGATTCATAGTATTTAGCAACTAGCTCAGTTCAAACTTTCTTGTTTTGGACCTTTCGGTCTTCATACTTCAGTTACCAATATAGATGGCCTATTTTGTAAACATAACTATTTGGTCACGACTCATGTTATTGTTGACAGTTGTTGGATAACTGATTTCATTTCATAAGTTTATGGTCTACTTTCTATTATATCAATATGGCTTAAAAATTTGTATGTTGGTTTGTAAGTTTGTAATTGCTAGAATCTAGATGGTTGATGCTTGAGCCTTGAAATTTGAATTTTGAATGATTAATCTTTGATATACTATTGTCCATGGGTGCCATTTCTATCTATATTAATGTACAAATGTGCATGTTTTCATAATATCGTATATTCTGCAGCTAATTTGTCTTTCTGCATGTTTTTTTTGAATATAAAGTTTAAACGCAATATATATATATATAAAATGCTGCTGAGATGCTCCGCTCCCAAGGATTTTTGGAAAATGATGCTCCCGACGCTCCGGCTCTCTAAAACGCTCCTGTTCCGCTCTTGCTCTGTGAAACATTGCTAGGGAGATTGTTCAGTGATCCCTTATTTTGAAATTGACTTTGATAAAGCTTACAACCAGGTTGATTGGTCTTTCATTTCAGAGATTTTGACTTGATTGGATTTTGGACGTCACTATGTTGCCATGGTGAACACCCTCTTCACCAATGCTTCAGTCCTTGTTTCTGTTAACAATGCCTTATCTTCATAGATCTTCTTGCATAGGTCCATTCTCTAGGGATGGCCATAGGCAGTGAAGTTTGACTCGGCCAAGACTTGCGAGTCTTCCCAAGTCTTAGTTGGGCCGAGTATTTGCCTCATACTCGGCCATGAACTCATCACTCACCAAGACTTTCCGTTACTTGCTAGACTTGCTAAGATTTTCTTCATACTTGGCCAATACTAGTCCTTAGTTTCCAATACTCAACCTTACTATATTTTGAGTTTTTGTGTATTTTCCGAGTCTTGCTGACTCTTAGGCTAGCCGAGTCTTTGCCGATTGTGAGTGTGACAACTTTGCCTGTTAGCCCCTTATTTACTTTTCCTATTGGCTTTAGGTTACTTGTTGGAGGCTGCTCGTATTGCGGGGCAGGTTCTTGATATTCTGCTCCTAGATGGGTCAGAGATGGTTAATAACCACTTTGCAGTTGATTCTTTCCTGTCTGTGAGGGCAGAGTGGGATTCAGTCAATGGAGCTCTTGCCTATTTGGATACATTTTGCATTGCTTCAGGTGCAGTGGTTAGTTGGATTGGGTTCACTACCAAATTGGATTCTTGTAGCTTGGTCTTATATTCGCTTGGGGGTTATTGTCCAGTATTTGGGTATTCCTTTTGGGGTTGGTCTCTCTCTAGTATCTATGTGAGATTGATGTCTCCATAGGCTTCAGAGCAAGCTTCATATTTGGTTCTGTAAGATCTCTGCTTTGTAGGGAGGTTGACTATGGTTAGCTGTATTTTTCAGGGCTCTCTTGTTGGTTCCCCAACAGGACTTGGATTTGATTCCCCAAATTTTGAGGGCATATATGTGGTCTAAATATTGATGAGAGAGAGCTCTTCCATTGGTTCCAGCAACAATAGATCACAACAGCAAAAGAGTAGGACAAAGCAACATCATGGTGCAATTAAATATTTGACTCATCTATACTTCGCCTCCTTTGCACCTCTCTGCACGATGCATCATCCTTCTGCTGCTGATCTTTGGGTCGTGTCTCCAACCAGCATCAAGCTTGTGAGTATAGCCATTGTGGACTCAGAGAATAACCTGAAGGCTTAGTTGATAACCAACATGAGTGTTCTGACATTGCAAATTCCTGCGAAAAATTGATATCTGTGTGTCTTGGAATGGGGGAAACACTGTTTAATAGGCAAAAGTTAGGGTTTTAGTGCACATACATTTCTTTTTGTATTCTAAGATTTTTTTTAATTTCTTTTTTCTCTTTTTTGGAGAATCTACTGACCTGACATATCCGACAGGTTGGATATGGTTCGTGAGTGGATCTTCTGATGTTTTTAAACAAGGAATGGATTCTGATTGGAACAGACTGGATTCTGTCATATCTAGATTAGGATCTGAATTAGATCTGTAGAAACAAGGATCCTAGGCCCAGGCTGGTTGGAACCTGTAATATTGAATTTCAACAAGATTGAAGTCATTTCACACACATAGGTCAGTGGTTCATCAACACGTGTGCAAAATTGAAGTGAAAATGCATTTATCGTTATGTTTCAGGAAATGATGCCGAATGTTTCCCCTTTGTCCGTAAATGTTTTGTTTTGCTGGAACTATTTCTTGACTTTTTCCCTCTTATCTTCCCTTGGTGGGTCCCACTAACAAATAAAATGAAAAAAAACCCTATGAAATCCTAAAGGGACACCAATATTTCATTAAAAACAGATTTATTTTAAAACATAAAAACACCACAGCCTTTTGTTTTCTTTCTGTTTTTTGTGTGGATAGGTTTTGGAACAACAAATGAGAACTGTGTCAACAGGGCTTTTAACTTGTATTCAAAATCTCTCTCTCTCTTACACACACACATGTTGACTTTATTTATTAGAATTTAGTTGATAAACAGAAAATATATTTATATAAATAAACACCAAAAAAGTCTTCTTTATTTTATTGAGAGATGACCTGATTACACAAGGCCTTAGATGTGTACCAACTTCTAGCATTGGGATGTCTCTCAGCCCAGATTGAGCAGTGAGATGTCCAATACTAGATATTTCTCTTCGGTCTCATTTGTTAGGAGAGCTTTGTCTGACTGCTCCTGGGCTCCTCCCAGGATTACCTAGTGGAGTTCTCTTAGTCCTGGTCACTCCCTTGAGGATATTATTCATTAGAGTAAATATGGGTCTAGAATGGGCCTCATAAGAAAAAATATGGTTGATGAGTTGGAATTCAAAAACCAATAGAATTTCAAGAAATTGTGTCAACGATAATCATCGATTTGGAACTATAAAAGTCAAAGATGATTATGTGTCGTATTTTTATTTGGCAATAATGAACTACATATAAACCTCACCTTGGTTAAGATTTTGGTAGGATCATCTCGAAATATGATAAATATGCTTGAAATACTAAATATAGAGTATAATTCAAATCGTAATGGAATCACTTTGAAATTATATAACTAATTATAAAATATAGGGCGTTATGGCTCGTTAGTTACAGCTCGTTAGTTATAGCTAACTAGTTATATTATATAATATATAATATATAATATAGTATATTAGTTATAATTTATATAAAATACTGTATTACATAATATATAATATAACTAGTTAGTTGTTATATATTATGTAATATAACTCATTATATTATATAATATATAATAATTAACAGTTAACCAGTTACTACTTATCTAAGTCACCTGACACATCCCTTATGGGCCAAGTGTCCRTATCCGYGGTGTCGTTGTGATGACACGCTACGGTGCATGTTAGACACCACTTCAACCTGTGTTATGAAGTAAGGACACATCATAAAACCGTGTCGGACACCATTCTAAGGGCGTGTCATGATTTTATGACATGTGTACTTCATAAAGCAGGCCACGGGAGGTTAAAAAGGGTTTTGACCGTTTTTCTCTTGTCTTTTAGTTGTTTCATTAATTTATATGCCTGTGGAGGAAGTCAAATTTCATCATTTCGGCCATCGGTTGATTTGTATGATGTATCTTTTTCGGAGTTCATGATGTATCACTGATCAATATCTACTATGGTCTATCAATATTTTGTCTATTTCAGTAATTTTTAACTTATATATATATAACGTGTCCCCCATGTCCTGATTTTGAGGGTCGCCGTGTCCATATCGGATACTTGTATTCCCATGTCCTTCGTGTCCCGTGTCTTCGTGTCAGGTGACTTAGCTACTTATACTATATGTGATATATAATATCTAATAATTAATCACTAATATTGTATATAATAATGAATTATTATTATATAAAATATCTAGTATATAGTACTATTATTTTTGAAATTTTTACTATTATTATAATTATATTATATAATTATACTTTTACTTTTTGAGTTTTAAATTTATTATTAAGTATATAAAAAAGGTAACAATATATTTAATCAATTATGAATTATTCTAAATAAAATATAATATAAATTTAAATAATTTGGCATTATATCATTTATTGTGTGCACAAAAATCTAATTTTATTATTATTATTATTTACTTTCATCTCTTAACTCTACACTAACCAAACTTACTTGGCAACTATCATTAATGACAGAATATAGATTAACCTTCACTAGATAACAGCTCTAACTTAATGTGATCTGGCATATGCTTTTACTATTTTAACATTTTCCTGAGGAGGCCCCATTTTAGACCCAGATTTACTCTAATGAGACTATGCATTGGTACATTCACAGTTATTGAAGAGGAAAAGGATAACTCCTCTTCCTCTTCTGCATCTACTTCTATCTCTAGTGTTGAGTAGTGCTCTCTTTATCAAAGTTCTTGGTTTACTCATTGCTTTTATCTTCAGTTGTGGTTCTTTTGTTTCAGCTCTTAGTGCCGTAGCACTCCCACAGTACTATTATGACTTGCATTTCTAGTTTCATTGGTCTATTTTTGGTCACTCGTTGATATTAATAAAATTGTTTTATCTTTTTTTTTTCTGAATCATGAAAAAACCTACATTACTCAGGCACACTGGCCTAACTTCTATTGATGCAATCTCAAGATTTGGACATGCAGCTGCATCATTGTGTGCAGACAAAACCTGGCCATCTGTAATAACCCCCTGGGGCAGACTTCCACTCTTGCTAGATGCCTTTGGGTTTTGGGCCGTTAACTTGTTTTCTTACGTCCGAGAAAGACAAGCTCTTATCTAACCTTATCTGGAAATATATATATATATATATCATACACAGTTCCATTTTCTCTGCTTCCTAAAACTTTTAAAGTGGCATTTTTTCTGATGCTTGTACTCCAATCAGTAACTGTTATACACAGTTCCATCTTCTCCGCTTTCTAAAACTTTTAAAGTAGCATTTCTGAAGCTCGCACTCCAATCAGTGACCATAGCTTTTTATTCATTATCTTATCAGTAACCGTAGCTGTTCACTCATTATCCTCTCAGTAGCCATAGCCTTTTCTCCTTTCAGTTATCATTTTCTGTGCTTCCTAAAACTTTTAAAGTGGCATTTCTGAAGTTCGTACTCCTTTAAGTGGCTGTAGCTGAAGCTCGTACTCCTTTCAGTAACCATAGACGTAGAACTCCCACACTGCTATTCTGACTTGTATTTCTAGTCCCATTGGCCTGATTTTTGTCACTCATGAGTCATGGATATTAATAAAATTATCTTGTCTTACCTTATATATATATATATATATATATATATATATTATACACAATTCCATCTTCTACACTTCCTAAAAGTTTTAAAGTGGCATTTCTGAATCTTGTACTCCTTCCAGTAACCATATCTGTTTGCTCATTTTGTGCAACTTGGACACTACACACAAAATTCCATTTTCTCCACTTCGTAAAGGTTTTAAAGTGGCATTTCTGAATCTCGTACTCCTAGTAACCATAGCTCTTCACTCATTTTATGCAATTTATTTATCCACTCTTTTAAGTGGAATCTCCCTACAAGACAAAATGAACAAGATTTGATGTTAGTTCACCCAAATCTTTGCTTTCTATCTTGATTCTTGACAATAGCTAGGGTATTGAGCTAGCCTCACTAGAATTTGGGATTATGAAAGCTCTTAAGGTGGACTTCCTTTGGAAGTTTTGTAGGAGAATGCAGACGGATTGCTAGTTTACATCACTCATGGTGATCAAGGTCAACTAGTGGTTCTCGATCAGTAAGCACTCTAGCAGAAACAGATAAGGTGGGAGATCACATAGACCAGTGTTAGAATTTTAGGGAAAATGAAGACAGTAATATTCTTTTTAAATTTATTCACTACTGTAGATATAGATCAGCAAACTAAACAAAATTTCTGAAGTAGATTAAACACAAAAACAGTACAACAGATCTGAGCATGTAGTAAACAATTCTAGGCTAGATCTAAACATGAACTAATCTGATCATAAGCAATAAAAAATTGTGAACATAATCAGATCTAATAATAAGCAAAGCAATAACTGAACATTACCTCTAGAACACAATTACCTTGAATGCTTTGTAGCTGTCCTCTTTTAATATGCTCAGAAAATGCTGCTAAAGGTCATGGATCAAAACCCTCAAGGGTTTGATCTCATCACGATCTTAAGTGAAAAGTATGCCAAGAAGAACTCAAAGACAAAAACCCCAAAGACCAGAAACTCAATGCTGTTAAGAAACCCCAAATAGTCCAAACAAAATCTGCCCAGAACTGATAGGACTGTGGTAACAAAATTTGCAGCGTAAGACAGCAGATTTAGGGCTGTCATAACAGGCCCTAAATACTATAGAAGAGGAGGGACAGCAGTAGCAAGAGAGGTGTACCAGAAGCAGCAAAAGAGAGGGGTACGGCAGCTAAGAAAGCGACAATCATAGGGTAACAAGTGGCAGCTTGAAGAGGGACTAGGCAGCTTGAAGAGGGACTAGAAGGAGGCCGCGGCACCTTAACCAGCTAGAGGGAGGTCTGCACTACCTTAACACAGCAGAGGGAAGGCCGTGGCACCTTAACCAGCTAGAGGGAGGTCTGCACTACCTTAACACAGCAGAGGGAAGGCCGTGGCACCATAACCCAGCAAGGGTAAACCAATACACCAGCAAGAGAGTTCCCAGCCAGCAAAAATCCAAGGCAGCACTCCAAAAACCAGCAAGGGAAGAAGCTCCAAAGAGGCCGCACCAAAAGAASAACTGAACAAGAGGGCCGCAGCAAAAAAATCAGACCAAAGGAAGTGAGAGTGTGTGAATGTAATGAGAGAGTGAGGGGTAAGGTTTCTTTTATAGTATAGGAAGGGGTTAGGGTTAGGTTTATAATTAATAATTAATATTTTTAATTAATAAAAATATTAATTAGAAAGTCAAATAAGGCAAATTGACTTATAAAAGACCAATACCATATTAAACAAGAAGGGGAACGAGATTCAAGCAAGGGGAGGCTACAAGACAAATTCAAAGGGGTCTTCTTCAATGGCAAACTGTCCACATAAGTCTCATGATACCTTATAAGCTTTTATCATCCCTGCATAAGAGGTAAAATCAATGATGTGGTCATGGCCATCTTCTAGCTGCTCCTAGGTGTCATGGGCCATCCCGGGAGAGAAGAAGAAGATTACACATCATCACGTCTTGGTACTCAACCAAGAACCACCTGGTCCCATACCAGGATACCCCAGAACACATATGGGGGCCCTAGAACATATCTAGGTTCTTTATCCACCAAGGTACAAGACCAAGGATCAACCCAAGCGTTCAAGCAAGGATTCCCTGGAACACATCCAGGGTCCCTAGAACACATCTAGGGACTTATATCATCAACCACCAAGGAACACATCTAGGGACTTATATCATCAACCACCAAGGAACACATCCAAGGATCAATCCAAGCACCGAGCAAGGATTCCCTGGAACACATCCAGGGGCCCTAGAACACATCTAGGGACTTACTGCTTGATCCTTGACCAAGAACCCCAGTAATACACGGGGGGCCCTCACTAGGGTCTTTTACCATGGCTCTAACTGCTTGGTCCCAAACCAAGAATCCCAGGAGTGCACTGGGGGCCCTAGATCTCAGCTAGGGTCTTATGCCATCCTCCCAGAGAATGGCTCTTGCAGCTGCACTAATTTCAACAACCGGGACAAATTTGATTAATCTGGAGTCTGGATTCTAGTATGACTTGTTCGTTGTTCAGTTTCTGCTAGATGTGTCATCCCAGTTTATGTTATTACTTGGGAATGTGACTATGTGCTTGTAAATTTCACATTTTCCAAATGCATAATACAGTTTGCACAATATTATGTTTCCAGTGTTCTAGACTAGTAGATAGTAGAATGAGGAATCTATAGGCTATTGTGATGTGAATGTGAGATGTTTTACTTTGATTGAGCTGAAATATAATGTGATTTGATGTCGAGTTTTCCATAATTCCTTCTGATTGTGAAAATTTGAATCTAATTTTATTTACGTTGTGCATTGTATCTCTTCCATCTTGAAGGAAATGGATGTCTTATATGTTCCATTTGCTGTTTTGCTTGCTACTGTTAGCTTCAGAAAACTATGGCTTTTTGGGTATAATTTAAGTGAACATTAGCAGTGAAGTCTGTATCATGTGGCATATTTTATGGTGACTATATTTGCAATCTTGTTGCAGGATGATCAAACACAGGAAAGCCCTCCTTCTCCTGAAATGTATCCTCAAATGGAGGACAGTGGCAGTGAAGGTTCAAGTGATGATGAAGTGCTGCAGTTACGGGAAGATGGATATCATGATGCACAGAATGACCTTGAGGCTGAGCTTGAGGATGATCCTGATCGTGTGCTTAGTGGGACTCTCAGTGAAAGCAGTGGCAATGGGGGCAGTGACTTATATGATTACAAGGTTTGTAGTGATTGGTATTATTGCTTAGCTTCTATGTAGTTTTCTATCATTAAATTGTGAACATTTTGTTTTCCTTTTTTTCATCTGTCAACTTTTTGAGTCACAACTTAGTTTGTCACTATATGAACTCTGAAACTGCTGACCTTTCATTGACCTATTATTATATATTTAGTATTCAAACCCATACTTTATCAATTTTAGATGAACATTTGAAAAATTCATATTTTTCTGCATAGTTGTTTATGGCTTGGAAATTTTTGAGTGTATTTTTTTTCACTATTGACATGAATGTAGCATCTTTTATGTAGGTGCAAAGCTAGCAAGTTTTTGTTTTTGATATTTTCATTGGTTGAGGTCAAAACATTACACATGTTCTTTTGGGTCGAGCTCTCCTCATTAAAATTAATGGGCTTTGTTTCCCTGTATGATAATAATGTAAATCATCTTGATAGAATATTTCTTGCATCTTCTGTAGGAACTATTAGTATGATCTGTACATATGGACACGACTTATGTCTTGATATTACTAATAATTATGGATAAGGCCATATTCTTTATTCTTTTATTATATTACTAACTATGGTTAAGACCAACCTATTCAAAATTTATAAGTACACAATAACCCGCTTGGGGTGTGTGCCCTTGGTTTTGGGCATATAACCCCCTCTTGAAGGAATGTCTTCATGCTTGAAGGGACACATCACTTGAGTTGTGTATAAAATTATAAATACACAAATCAAGCTCTTATTTGTATTATCTCATTTCGTGATCTTCTTGATCTTTCTTATAAAGTGTTTTGTGCCTAAGGGAACCTATATCTTTGTTGTTCTCTTGTGCTTGGAATTTCTTTATTTTATGTGTACTTGTGCATTTCTTGGGTAGTGCACTTGTACTTGAGCATATTACTCTCTTTGTAGTGATTAAGGTTATCTCCCACTAGCGCACTTGTGTTTGAGTTACCGCGGAATTTGGGTTTGTTTTTGTTAAGGTTTAAGCTATTATTAGAGTTCTTTGCATTTCACTACATAACAATAACATAAGATAGGATCACTGAGAAATACACAATCACAATAGACACATCATTTATCCTGGGAAACCCTCATGTGGAGAAAATCCAACAAAACTTCTTTATTATAGATAGCCAATACAATGCTAAGAGATAACTCAAACAAATACAGAAAGTCCTCTCCCAAGAATGTGCGTCTCTCTATCTCTTCTCCAACTGCAACTCCGAAACTTGCTTCTCAATGAACAAGTGAGTGTGTCTAAATGAGGCGCTAGTCTCCTTATTTATACAACTCTGGCACGTGTGGACGGAGGTGTCTCTTCACTGGCAAGGTCGACTTCTTCTTCTGGGTGGTTATAACCACCTTTAATATATTCTGGGGCCGACTTCTTATTCTGCCTATTACAATTATGTTTTGACCAATCCGCAAAAGGGGATCGTCATCTGAGGAGGTTCTTGAAATTCTACTATATCAGGATCTTCTAGAATTTCCTCATTAGGAGAAGTTACGACTTCCCTCACTGGTTCTGTAGCTCTGGGAACCTCGCTCACTGATTTTGCAACTCTGGGAGCTACATGTTCCTCTTCATATACTTCTTCAAGCTGGCATCTTCTCGATTTCTTGAGCGCTGCATCTTCATCAAAGGTCACATCCCTGCTGATCTCAATGTGATGGTGACCTGGTATATAAATCTTGAAGGCCTTGGAGACCTCACAGTATCCCACAAATATTCCCTTCTTTACTGAGGGTTC
>ML781330.1:950122-978027 GCA_009831015.1 Picea engelmannii
TCGGCAAGAACCTAGCAAAGATTGCAAGGGATGTGGATGAGCCAGGTAACAATTCCAAAGTTTAAAGTTCAATTGTTTAAATTTTAAACTTTAAACTTTATATACTTTATAATATATTACTTCAAGGAACTAACTCGACTAACTATGTTTTTTGCAGCAAACTAGTGGGAGTCATTTTCCAGCCAATGTCCTCAATTGCAAAAGTTTGCAATTAGATTGTTGAGTCAAACTTGTAGTGCTTCCGGTTGTGAGCACAATTGGTCTGTCTTTGAGAGGATTCACACGAAGAAGGGAAACCGTTTTGAACAGAAACGATTAAATGATCTAGTCTTCGTGCAGTACAACCTTCGGCTAAGGCGGAACCATTTGTTGAACAAAAGACCTGATTCAAATCCCATTGTGTTGGATGATGTTGATCCAACTTCAGATTGGGTAGTGGAGACTCACCCACTAGAGTTTGATGTTGACTATGATTTGGAGGTGGATGGGGTAGGGCAGGTTCAAATGGATGCAGATCCACTGTTACGGCCCCGCGGTCTGATTCTAGAGTCAGACATGGCAAGCCCTAGTGAAACTGCAGGTAGGCGTAGCCGCATACCTCGTGTGCCTCGTCGTGGTCGTACTCGTACTACTACAACTAGGGCAACTTCAGAGCCTATAGTCACAGATGTCCTTGATAGTGATGAGTCTGAGGTCGAGTTCGAGTCCGAGTTAGAGACAGATGATGATACCAAGGGCGAGGATGCCCATGCCATTTCTACTTCTAGCAATAGTGATGATTTATCGTTGATTATGTTGATCAATGAGATAATGACATGTAGGTTTGACTCTTTCTAGTATGTTTTTTGCTGTTGTGGTCTATAGAGGGCCGAGGTCATTTAGAGGCTCCTTGATTATGTATTTATGTTCCGATCTCTAGATATGTATTGCACTTGGTGCCATTTTAGTATTTTCATGAGCACACTTTGGATATGTTGTCTCTAATTGTCTCTAATGCTTTGGAAACATGATTTAAAATCTTAAAAATATATATTTTTCGTTAAAAGTTAAATATATATATATATATTTTAAACTGGTTCATTGAAACCAGTTCGACCGGTTCATTATCGGTTCCAGTTCTGGTTCAGGTTGGACCCTCGATCGGTTCCAATTTTTAAAACTATGGATTGAACTAGTAGAGACTAAGAGGTAGGGCTTAAACTCTAAGGTGCTAGCACAGGGCCTTAGGGTTTAAACCTTAAGGAGAAGGATTGCTAGAGTGCAAGCACTTTTGGGCTCTAGCAACCTTTTCCCCCTTCTTGATACTTCAACTTGGACAAAATCAAGTGTCTAGGGATAAAATCTTAAAGTGCTAGCACTTTAGGGCTTTAGGATGCTAACCCTAGCAAGGAAACTTCACCAATTTTGAATAAGAAGAACCTTGTGAGAGGAGGAAACACTTACGCTCCTCTCTTCGGGTTTTACCAAGCAAGACGTCTAGCATTAAGTAGCAAAATTCACCATGAGCATAACAACATAAAGATAAATTGCATAAAATTAACTTACTTTAGCCAAGAAACCAAGAGATAAAACCCTAATTGCAGAAATTCCTCTTCAAAAATCAGCAAGGCATCGACATCTTAATCCTCCATGCATAGCGCATTAGTGTAGAAGATCAAGATTGCCCAAGAGGGCGAAAATTTCAGACTTGTTGTCACAAATGGTGAGTGATGATGATGAAAAATGAAATGAGAGGGTGGCCTATTTATATTAGGCCATCCCAAACCAATTCGTCCACATCAATTTGTCAACTACAAATTAGAAGAGGGTCGAGCCCTTCATTTGCCTCTACAATATGCCACAATGAAAAATACATAAAGTAAAACCCTAAAAAGGGTGACGTCATGCCCTAGAAGAGTGACACAGGGTTGAACATGTGACGTCAAGCCTTAGGGAGTGGAAAGTTTGGCCTCAAAAGGCCATGTGCCATTCTCCAATGTGCAAAGGTGCCATGCCTCGTTTCTCCTCAAGTCAAACCATCTTCGGAACCATACCATCCATCAGACGCTAGCCTGTAAGGTGACGTCAAGGGGTAGAGGGTGACATCATAGGCCTCCAAAGGCCACGTCCAAGTGCAAGAGGGGTGCAATCTTGTCCTCCAGTGATGCCAAGGTGCCTCCAAAGGAAACATCCTCCATCCTCTGTGCATAATAGCTTCGGGGTGCTCTGCCCAACCTGTGGGATTTCAGCCCATGTATGTGGCATAATGACCAACCTGCTCAAAACCAAGCCCATTTGTCCATTGTCCAAGGTCTTGAGGGTGTGAGAGCCATTATGTGAGGGTGTTGAGTCACTGGATGACTCACTGCTCTCCATCACACGTGCCAAAGTCTTGCAATAAGGCAAACATCCCGGACACAACCCAAGATGTGCCTCAAAGAACCATGCCAGGGCCATTCAAAACAAAGTAGAATATAAGGCAAAGTAAACCAATGTTCATAAGACACTTTAGTCCTTAATTCATGCAAAGTAAGCTGATGCCTAAGATACAAGACATGTAAACAATTCACCCCAGTATCCCCTTCAAGTATCACCCAAGCCCAAGACCTTTTGAGGGTTACCAAGTTTAAGTATGGGAGGGCCTTCATCCAACCCTATTAGGTGTGCCACCTAGACAAGAAACAAATAACCCAGGTAGAGGGATAGGTCTCGAGAGTTACAAGGGAAAGTAAAAACCCGTCAAGAGTAAGTGTGAAGATGTTATGGTTTAGGGCTTTCTTTATGGCTTATGGTATCCATCTCTATAAGCGCTTTTGTTGAGGGTCCGCTTGCTCTTGAGTTACCCAATATTTGCGTACCACCTTTTTCGAAACCCCTTCGTTAGCCATCTTTCCAATCCTTGCTTTCATTTATAATTTGCTTTGAGGGTCCCCCTTTGTGGGTTTCCAAGCTTTAGCATTACTTTTTTGGAACTGGGGCGAGCACTGAATGAGTAGAGCTCAAGTTGGACCAGCTTTTGGTGGTCCTTATTCGCTATTCTTTTTTAGTATCATTTTCTTATTCTTTTATAGCCACTGCAATCTACCTTCGGGTCGTCAGCCCCTTTCTCATGAGAGTATGGGCCATAGACGAAGTTTAGGATATGTGAAAGGTTTCAGACGAAAAGTGTTAAGTATGGTTGGGAGCATAATGTTACCCTTGGGAGGGCCCCTATAGTATTACCCCTTTTCCTTGGGTAGTGACAACACGAGACTAGGGCATAGAAGTTGACCACCAAGGTGAAACAAGGAAACCAAGACAATTTCTCAAGCAAGTGATCCACTATCCAACTTCAATCAATGATCCTTGTCCATGTGCCCAATAAATTAAACACGACACCTTGCATGAAAAGGGACTAACCATAGCTCATGGTGACGTAGGCTTTCCATGCCCCATATTTTGGGGTGCTTGAATGTGATGAGCCTTGGTTGATGCAACTTGGAGGAAAATCAGGGGCGTTGCTAGGCTACCATCCGTGGACATGCTGATCGTCGTCATCATGGTGTAGATCAAGTTCACCATTTAGGGCCTCGAGACATGATCTCCTCCAGTTACCCCTAGGTATGGGGGGGTAACAGAGAGCACTATTGGTTAGTCCATTTGGTTGGCTCTCTAGTGGTTAGGGTTCAAAACCCATAACTATCATTTGATTTTAAGTTGAAGGTATTCATATGGGTGACCAAATGCTTATGAGAAGATGCTAAAGTGCCGAGAGAGAGGTTAAATAGCAGTTGGATGTTGTGCTGCATGTTCTGGGGTCATAAAGACTGTTTTTTAATGAAATTTTAGACATAATTCCCATTTTTTGTTCTGATCATGTTGGTATAAGTAGTTATGCTATTGACCGTGTTTTGGTTGTTATTCTTTTAGTTTTTTGAACAACTAGTTTTTGGTGCTAAAGGCTGGTTTTGGTGTTAATTTCGCTCTGCTTCTGATGAATTTACAATGCAAATTTCTTAAGTAATTCTAAATAGTGTCAGAGATTGTGTTGAAAGAAAATATGAAGGAAACTATGTTACACTCCCAAATGAGCACCACATGTGTTCATGTCATTTGACGACACGTGATAGTCAAAAGGTTCATGTCAATTGATGAGAAGTGATAGTTAAAGGATTCTTGTCATGGGGTTTACCAAACCTTCCATTTTGTAACAAGGTGTAGCAGTGGTTTGGGCTAGTCCAATACATACCCCTTCAACAATGATGGCTTTGTGTAATCCACTTTAAACCAGTCAACAAAATTCTTTTGGAGTAATCCAATTCACATCCATTACCTATTGATTTAAGGTAGGCCCAGAGAAGTTATTTGCCCACATTCTTCCAGGATGAAGTGGTAGTGTGCAGTAGTCGAGCAAGGTATTCTAAAGCCATGACCTAAAGGCATGGAAGGGGAAGCAACAGACTTTATAACTCAAGGATGGTTGTCGACCTCATACAAGAGCTACATAATTTCCAGTAGAATCTCATACAACAGAAGTAGTTGCAAAATTTTTCAGCAAGGGTTGTGCATATTGAAACACACATTAAGGTGAGTATATATCTATTGGATATTGGTTGCAAACAATGTCCTAAGTAATTGCATCGAGAGTAGCGAGGTGCTCTACAATCTAGTATGACATAGATGTTGCCACATATGTATGTATGTGGCAACATCTAAAAAAATTAAACTAGCGTACATCCATCTTAAATCATGATCTATTAAGCACCGAGAGGGATCAAGTTTCTTGAGGTGTAAATTTTTTTATCATTTAATTGAAAATTTTATGTATGGATGTGGCAACATCTAAAAATATTAAACTAGCATAGATCCATCTTAAATCAGGATCTATCAAGCATCGTGAGGGATCAAATTTCTTGAGGTGTAAATTTTTTTATCATTTAATTCCATGTCATGTATTAATTCCTTTACATTAAATGATAAAAAAAGTTGCACTTCAAGAAATGTTATCCCTCTTGGTGCTTGATAGATCCAGATTTAAGATGGATCTACGTTGGTTTAGTGTGTTGCTAATGGGGAGTGTTGGAATTTGTCAACACACAATTAGTGTACTTACTAAGTCATTAAAGTCATGAGTTTGTAACATAGATGAAAAAATCGACGAAAAATTGCCAACATTGTGATTTTTCACTATGCTAACACCAAAATGAATAATTACAAAGAAAAAATCATGCGATTTTGAAAAAATCAAAATCACATTTTTTTGAAAGTCGAAAAAAAAATCAACAATGTCTTGTACCACAATAGAAAAAAATGGCAAGGGCGATTTTGACCCTCTTAAAGTGTAGATTTTTTTTTCATTTGTATTTGCACCTGTTGGGGAATGAGAGGGAAGGCCTTCACCATCATCAACGACCAATCTTAGGAGTGCCAAACCATTGTTCTCATCACCAATCTCATAGAACAATTTATAAGTCCATTTTTTATTTTTCACCAACACGTTGTTTTTCTTTCTCGTCCAACATTGTTTGATGTTCATTTTATTTTTCCCTAGGTTTGAAGTTGGAAGTTGGGTTCTACCTTGCCATTATGCTGAAGCCTTTGGACCTAGTTTGGTAGTATTATGAACCCAAAGATGGGAGAAACTGAATACGATTGTCTTGTAATCTGTGTGGGTAGCCCATGATAGGAGGGGTTAGCTGGTTGAGGTATACTTGGCTAGACTTATAGGGCACGATATTGGGATTTGTACTGCATCAACCGCAAAGATTATGTGAGTTTCCCACAATGCTATTTATGAAAAGGATAAAAAGAATGAAGAGGCTAGTACCAATGTTGAACTTGCTACTGGTGGAGTGGCTAGATCCTCAAGAGCCACAGGCATATCTAGGAATTAGGGCAGTGAGAGGGATTCCATCGATCCGTAGATGGGGCACAACCTTCCCTCTGGTCAATTGTTAGAAAAAAAAAGCAAGAAGTAGACAACGATGTGGGGAGGTGTCTTTTCTATAGAGATAAATCTTTGAGCATTACAAAAATTGCTACTTTTTTCCAATCAGTGTGATGCTTTTGCTCTTGTTGGCCCATGGTATAAGTGTCATACCTATGAGGAGTTGCGTGAGCCAATTCTTCAAGTGGGAAAGAATGACATCAATACTAGATTGGAGGACCTAAATAAGCTAGGGGAGACCATTAGATGCACGATGATGTTTGGTGGTTGTGTTGAATTTTGTAAACCTAGCACCTGACAGTTAATTCCGAGCAAAACACATTTACTGAATAAATGCAAAATTAGGTTATTCAACGATAAATTCAGCGGAAGCATAAAACAAAAACCAAACACATTTGCACATGAGATATTCGGATAAGCAACCCCCGGAAAAACACTCGTGGGAAAACCAGATCTGTGATGATTTTATTTATATAAAATCAGGGCTCCCGTCCTGAGATAATGGCCCTTCTGAGAAATACATTGCAACTACCCTCTTGTCTGCTATCTCCTTGCTGCCTTTCCTTAGCCCCTGCCCTTGCACACCTGAGTGCTCATTCACTCTTTGTGTACCCTCACTGTGTCTCCTCCTCTCACTTAGGATGCCTTTTCTTACATTGAGTTGACTCTAAGTCCAAAACCCTAGATCTCCTCCAAAGTGATCAAAGGTTGAGATCTAATTTGACCTTCACTTTAGATCTGACGGCTAGGACTTAATCAACTCTTCACTTAAGTTACTAATGCTAAAACTTAGGCATTTAACTTAATTAATTAAAAGATCATCCACTTTAATAATTACTCATAAAGTGAACTTCCTAAGGTTTTCTGAGAAGTTACAAGGACGACTTCCACATGCTAGACACTAAGCCTATGTGGAAATACCTGTCCAAAGTTATCAAAGACTAACAGGTTGGACAGATGGGAAGGGTAGGATCCTTACTATTTTCTTAGTACATTGTCCTTGGGTTACGATGTTTATTAAATTCGTTGATGCATTGGCTCATGTTAAAGGTGCAAAATTGTTGTGTGAATTGTTGGGTTTATCCAAGACTCAAGAGATTGGTTTGCAATAAGATGTGCAAATAATAGCAAATAATGCAACTAAAGATGTGGCTGTTGGCAAGTTGCTAATGGAGAAGCACCCCCACAGTGTTCTGGACCCCATGTACTACCCATTACATCAATTTGATGCTGGAGGATGTGGGAAAAACATCCTTCTTCAAGGAGGTCATTGATTGGGCTAGGAGCATCACACAATTCATTTATAACTATGCATTTGTTCTTAGCCTCATGAGGAAATTCCTAAGAAATAGGGAGTTATTACATCCTATAATCACACATTTTTGTAGCAGCTTTATGATCTGGTTCACTACACATAGCGACTTGGTTTAGTAAGTGTTCTTCAAGTTTAAGTTCTTGTTCATTGTATATTATGGTGAATGCTCTATTAGATGATTAATTGTTGCATGCTCATTTTGCTAGAAACTCTAGGTTCATTTTGCTAGAAGCCCTAGGAGGGATTAAGATTGTTTATCCCCCTTCTCTATCTTCATTCATCTTAATTTGTTGAAGCATTTAATACCTAGTCTAGGGGTTAATATTGTTTATCCGCCTAGGGTTTGTCTTTGCCAGTTCAAGACTTGGTGTTTATGAGTGGACGAAACTCAGGGTTTGACCTAGTTCATTTAGATTTTTAAGCTAGACGTCCTAGAAGAAGGAGACGACACTGGGGTTTATGAGGGTATAAACTCTAGGGTTAGTCTTTGTGAGGTTTAATACTAGGTCTATGAGGGTATAGTCCCAGGGTTTCAAACCTCCAAGTCTTCTTGTCTATCTAACTTCCAATTTAAGGTGTTGCTTGATTCCATTTGCCCAAGGAGAGAAAACGACACTAGTCTTTTGCTTGCAAGTGATACAAACTTTTAATTAATACTCTCTCTCATAGTAACTTGTTAGTTTAGGTACTTGATTACTTTTGCATGCTCATTCCAACTCAATGCTTTGCATTCTAAGCCATCTACTTGCTGCTGTTACAAATGTTTGCTACAGCCACTAGGGCTTGAGCATATTGCTGATAACTAACATAATTCCATGCTCTTGACTTCATGCAATTGTTGGTGGATGGTCTGTAAATGTTTTTGTTGTTATTAGACATATTTTCATCTATTATATTGCTGCTGATTTAGAGCTGTTATACCATTGCGGTTGTAAAACTGTTATATGCTGAAGTGTACTCTTTCTTACTGCAAGTTTATCACAGCATTCATTTTCTCTTTGATAGCTGGTGTTCTTGGGATTATTCTTCTTTCCTTAGACTTGGTATGTATCATTGAATGCATTGGAACACTTCTCTCACACACACATGATCAATTACCCTGTCTAAACTCATTATAACTTTTCCCTTTCTCCTAGACCTAGCTTATCTCATCAAGTGACCAAGATAGGAGGCCGTAGACTTGCCTTTAGCTTGCTATAGGATCCCTTGAGGTTGCAAGGGAAGCCTTCCATGTGTTGGATCCTCATCCATCACTAAAACGAGGGAAGTACTTGCCTAGGTGACAGTGGCAATTACTTCCAATTGATATGCAAGTTTAGCATCTTATGAAGGCTTTGCACAAGTGCTAGATTTTGTGATAATAGGTCCCAATCCTATAAATAGGGGATGCCTCTTGTAAGTTCTTCTAGTACAATAATGATAATCCTTTGTCATATATGCTTTGGCCTGATTGCCATTTTGCTTCTTCCCCAGTTATTTGACAAAATACTACCAAAATTTCAAAAGAATCTATACTTTCCATATTTTTGGTTTGGTGTGTATTGATGAAATAAGTACTCAGAATCAAAGCCTCAATTCCAAGAAGGCAAGCCAACATTTATTGCCAAAAAAATTGTTTCAGATTGAGATCTTGATGATCAATTTTATCTCCGGGCTCAACCTTTGCTGCCAATTGTTAAATTTATTAATGACATTATTTTAGATTTTGTATTCTTTCTTATATGTATTTTCCAAACATTTATGTTAACTCTTTGTGCCTCTTGATAAGTCTGTACCTTTTCTTTATATTGGAGTCTACTCACATGTTTTTAAAGATACTTTATGGATATAGACCTGTTTAGCACCTATATGTAGAAGTCTGAAACTGGGATGATGACACTGCTTTTGTCGTATGTTACTCATATAACTATTCTGGCAGGCAACATGCAGAGGCTTTATTAATTTCTTTGCATAACTATATTTTGTTTTTTGAACAGTGAAACATGTCTGAAATCAGTAGACTGTATAAAACTTCATGTGTGATTGATGGGCTTCGCTATTGGTTACTTCTTTCAACAACAGAAGGCATTTTAATAGTAATCTTTGATGACCGGAAGTGGTCAATGGGAGTGCAAAGAAGCTCCCTCCTATGTCTAGTTATTAACATTGACAATGATTACAGTCCATTGTTGTAGAATAATTGCAGAAGGATGAAAGTGTAGCTTTAGATGGGAAGATGGATTTGTGGGGATGGCTGTTGACCTGAAACCCTACTAGGATCAGCCATTATAAATGTAGAAATGAGCCTTAAAGCCCAAAGAGTGTATGGTTCATTAAGGTTCCCATTGCATAATAATGTATTGATTCCAGGTCTAGGCTTTCCCTATTGTTAAGTATTTACTTTTTATCAAGGATTGGTCCCTACATGTAAGTTGATGATATTGTTTCATCAAGTTAGAGAAATGATGATGTTAAATTCACTACCATGTTTTGTGTATTGTTATCAAAATTGGGATATGGCAAGAGAGCTACTAGATGTTCAATAGTGTGCATGAAGAGTTTCCAAATATTAATATTTTTCTTGCCCCTTGGCTAGAGTAGATCGATCGTTTATCTTAATTTGAAGTTATATTGTTTCAGAACTGAAGCTTGCAAAGTAGCTTTTTCTTTTTCTGATGCCATAGGTAATCTTAATGGTTGCAGCTTGCTAGATTGATTTCCTAATGTAGACACAAAAGGATCTAATAAGTATTGTTTGTCTCCAGACTTGCAATTCAGAGGCTTGAGATGACTAAAAATGACTTACGCAACAAGATTGCTAAGGAGGTAGCACTCTCAATTGTTTTGTAGCAACTGCCGTTCATGAACAATTTAGTGCATCTGTATACTGGGATTATTATTTTTTCATATTTGGATATTTAAATCTGCTATCCTCTGAATTATGTTTCTATCAGGCCAAAGGAAATGCTATTCTACAAGCCAGTTTGGAGAGAAGGAAACAAGCTTTGCATGAACGCCGCTTAGCACTTGAGCAAGATGTATGAACTGGTGCTTTTCTTTTTCATGATTTAGTTGTTTGCTATAGTATTCCAATTTCAAATTAGGCATGTTTAGAAAATGGAAAATGACAGAACAAAATGGGGAAAAACTTTGATTCATGAAAAGAAAAGATCAAAGAACGATGTATCGGAAAACACTAATACATCTATGTTCATGCAATATATAATACATTGTGTTACAAAAAGTAATTTGCTCTACTTGTTAAAATGAAAAAAATGGTGTACGCAGGAGACATTATAATGCTGAAAATAAATGGAATAGAATCTGGTTGCTCTATTAATGTGTGAGGCTTTATCTTGTCACTGTCTAGCAGAGAAGATCACAAGCCCAAACCATTGAAATACAAATCAACTCCGAAATATCCTAAAGTAAAGAATGCCATAAACCCTAGACATTAGGCTATTAATGACTAAGAAATGAATATGCAATGCAATAAAACCTATGTCTACCGTAGGACATCAAAGGAGGAAGAGGATTAGGGTTTAAGGTGACTTTGCAAGAGAGAGGACCAGGGCCGTCTAACTTCCTTGGGCATATGGAGTCTAAAATGCAGCTTCTATGGAGAGCAAAGGAAAGAGATAGACTCAAGAACCAAACCTTAAGGTAGTCCACTACAAATCCTAGGCATTGATCTTTAGGAGAACAACTTAATGTAGTCGACTACGAACCCTTAGATGCCGTCCTATGTCTTCCAAAGGCCTTTAGCAAGAGATCAAAATGAATTTTGGTCAAAACCCGTAGTCCACTAGAAACCTATTGAACTTTAACCTACAAGAACAAGACTAGGGTAGTCCACTAAAAACCCTAGAATTACCTGTATGCCCTTCAACAAGCTCAAAACAAATGATAACAAGGGGAGGTAGTCCACTACAAGCCTCCTTAGGGTTTCAAGACAATTTATTCAAGAAAAACAAGATAACATGCAAATTATCACCCCTTTGATAAAGCATTTACTTAATACATCAAGAATAAACCACCAAAGACTTGAAAGGAACACTTACTAGTGAAATCTTTGGGCATGAAAGAAACCATAAACACAAAATCATCCACAATAAACTTGCAAAGCATCCACTAGATCATCTCCAAGAAAGTGCGCATAAGTTCTCCATGATGAATAAGAGAGTAAACAAGTGGTAGAAGTGATTCTCCGCAAGATGAGTTATGATTTACCAATGGGGAAATCATCCTCTATAAATATGAGACAAGCCTAGCGCCTCATCTCTCTAAAAGCTCCTAAAACATATTAAATCCATGATACAAGTTGGGTAGGTCTCAAGCCGACCACCAAAATAGCCTAAAAAATAAAGATATAATTCTAATACATAAAAAATGTCCTCTCAAAAGTCCACACATGTGAGTGTAGAGGACAAAATAAAGGTGACGTCATCTCCTCAAGTGGTGTAAAGACTCCAAAGGTCACATCCATCCCCAAAAGGTGCAAAGAATAATGAAAAGTCACGCTCCCTCATCAATATGGTGGCATCTCATCATCTATCAAATGCCATCTCATCACTAAGGAAAATTTTAGGGTCTAAATTTTGCTCATGGGCTAATTTTCCATGGTTTTCCCCAAAAACCGGTTCACCAATTTTCATTTTTTATCGAAATGATTGGCCCAAATTCTATAGGATAAAACTATTTTCCTCAAAAATCGCCAAAACTTTCTAGAAACTATATAAAATCCTTGGAAATTTGAATATTTATATAAAAATATTGCCAAATGTTTTATTGTTGGAATTTAAAATTTTGAAAGATTCACCAAAGTTTCTACACGTTAAGATAAGTATGGATCCTTGAAATTATCCTTACTCATCACCCATGTGTTAGGTCAGCCCAATGCAAAGTTATGTCCCTCCAAGTACGACGTCATCCTCTGGATCTCCAACGTCCTAGGTCAAAGTGTCAATGTCATGCATGATGAAGGCTCCATAATCCCTCCAAAAAGGGGTATACAATCCTCGTCAAGTGCCATGGCATCCAATCAAACCCTAATGTTCTCAGAGGGTGAAATGTCCAAGCTGTGTTGAAATATTGTAACTGCAAAGAGTATTCTATTTATTTATTGAGTCATTATTAATTAGATCAATCCCCTTTTGTGGATTGATCATGTCGGGCATTGTAATTGACGAAATCCCCTTTTGTGGATTAGTCAAACCCTACATATAATATGCAAATTGAGAAGTCGCCCCCCAGGCTAATTAAAGTGGTTTTAACCACTAAGAAGACAAGTCAGCCCTGCCTAGTCAAGAGACACCTTTTCAGTACCTTCCAGTTTGTTTAAATAAAGGAAGCCAACGCCTCATTTGATAACTCACTCATTGTCTCACTCAGTGCGCAAGTTTGGTAGCTGCAGTTGGGAGAAGAAGGAAGAGAGAAGTGCATTGCTTAATGGAGGATATTCTCTAGTGTTTGGTTTATTGTCTTGGCATTATATTGGCTATCTATATTAAGGAATTTTTTGCTGGGTTTTCTCCCCCATGAGGGTTTCCCAGGATAAATGTCATGTATCTTGTGATTGTGTTTCTCTTAGTGATCTAGTAAATTGAAAAGAAACCTAATAATAGCTCAAAACTTAACATGGTATTAGAGCTAAGATGAAGAGAGCATCTTTCACTGGATAAAGAAAAACGTCACTGTTGTCGTACAAGAAAATTAGGGCTTTTTATTGAAGAGGAATTTCAGCCTAAAAGTCATCTAGAAAAGTGTGCCCTAGCCTAGGGAACTCTTTGGCACCTTCAACACACTTTTTCAGTGGATAGAACTCCCGAAAAGTGAAACCCTAGTTTTCAGTGGTACTAGAAAACCAGAAGTACCGGAAAACCAGGAAACCAGAGCCAGTACCAGAAGTACCAGTCCATAATTCTGCTGGTCAAGTTTGAAGGGGTAAAATTTGAATTTTCAGAAATCTGACTGCACCAACTTACTTGCCTCAGCTCAACGCATCTAGCCCCTGTATCAGAATTTCAAAATTTGAAGTTTGAAAAAGTAGGGTTTCTTCATAAAACCCTAAGTTGCAGTTGCAATTTAATGAATCAGTTACAATATCAATTGCAGTTGCAGTATTAGTTAAAGTACCAGCTGTAGTACCAGTTGCAGTCACCCTTGAAGTTTTTAAGAGTTGGTAATTATTACCGTTGCTACTAGATGGTGCCACTACCTGCAAATACTATTAGAGGTATGTATTCACATATGTTTAAACTGTTAAGATTTAAAGGGTATTTGCAGGAGAAGAGATCTCTTACCATAGATCCAGAAGGATCTCAAGATCCAACACATTCAGAGGAATAATGCAACCCGAGTTTGATTATTCTGATATGCATCTATTTGATATGACATTATTTTGATCTAGGTTGCATATTGAAGCTATGACCATCATACTAACCTTTGGTCAAAATTAAAGTCAAGGTATTAGATGGATTAAAGTTGAGATCATAGAGTTTATTCTCTAACCCAACTTTTTGTGAAGATAACATATTGTGTTAGTACATAAGACAGGTTGAAGAAAACACTTGTCATCTTGAGTGAGGGAGACTTGGAAGAAAAGCAACACACTCATTCTTGAGGACAAAACTCCAAGTTCTAGGTTTGATTAATTAAGTTGATAAGATTCAAATTTGCACATGACAAAGTTGATAACTACCCTTTTACAAGTAAACACTATAGTTGAGGTAGCAGTCTTGAAAAGTATTATACTTGGTAGCACGTGAGCATATTGAGATAAATGCTTAATGTAATCATTTACCAGATACAAATAACATCTCCTCTAGGAGAAACTTCTTGTGTTGGTTCCAGGTTACCATGGAGGAATGTTTGATCACAACACTTGAAGAGTGTTGATTTCATTTCGTATTGTATTTCATACTTTTGATCCTTGTTTCAGACAGATCACAAGTGAAAGCTCTAAAGGAGCTATTGTGACGATTGTTCATGCTATTGTTTTATTTACTATTATCAAAAGAGTATTATTCTTGCTTGTTGTTTTGTTGAACTTGTTTCAGGTCAGAGGTGATAACCCTGAGGAAGCTATAATGAAGGTTGCAGAAGGCAACAAATTAGATAACACATGAAGAAGACTATGTACATAACCATATACATTCATGTACCAAAGAAGATGAAGAAGAAGCTATCTTTTGAAATCCAGAGTATCTCATATGGAGATTGATTGTAAGGAGCATAAGGCTCCAAAGATGACTGAACATTAGAACAAGAACTTACAGTAGACTTGTTCAAAGGATAATGAATCCACCTTGACGGGAAGCAGAACTTGTTTGAAGTCTTACTCAACTTTTCATTTTTAGACTTGGTATTCAACACCAAGTATACCCTGTAAGAGATGATGAAGTCCTTGTAGACTCGGAAGAAATCGAGAATAAGCCTGATCTCAGAAAGGATCAAATGAAGAGACAACTTCCAGGATTGGGAGACAGATGCCATGAGAAGACTAGATCGTAGCTTCAAAAACTTCTAGGACATATGAAATCTCCTGGGAAGATTCCCTTGTTTTAGTGACAGAGTAGGAAGCCAGTCAGGAAGACTAGGATATGGATTCTTCCATGAGACTAGAAGAGAAGTCAGTATTGACTTCCAAGATTGATTTAAACAGATCAAGCATGTTGCATATGTACAAAGCCTGATGTGTGTCTAGAGGATTCTCCCAGCAAGAGGGAGAAGACTATGACGAGACACTTACTCCGGTAATTGGAGAAATAATTCCAGTATTTATGACGACAACCAGAACAACCATGATTCATATATAGTATGAGATGCTGGGGGAGGAATCCCCATATTTAAAATTGAGGAGGGAGCGTGCGCTCCCTCCTCAAGGAGCGTTCTCTCCCTGGACACTCCCTGAGCGCTCCCTCAAAAACCAAGGAGCACATTTTTGAGAGAGGAATCACGCTCCCTAAAAACACTCCCGAAGGGGAGCGCGCTCCCTGAACGCTCCCCTTCAAAGCGCGATTCGAGAGTGGGTTCGAGGGGGGGGGGTGGGGGCGCTCCCCCGCAGCCTTGACCAGGAGATATACCAAGAACCCTCCTTGACGTCACCCCTAGTTGCAACAACTTCTCCTCAAAGACTTGCACACTTTTTCATCTTGTTGCAGAGCTTATAAGTGAGTAAACAAATGAGGCGTTGGCCTCCCTTATAAATAGTGGTATGGCCAACCTAAATTTAGGTCTGGGTCGACCTGTCACTTTTCCCACTTAATTTACATTTAATTGTCAAGGCACAAAAGGGCCGACTTTTACAAAGGCACAATAGAGCCTAATAAATATAATATAATAATATTATTCAACATTCCCTCTTAGGTAGGATATTCTTCGAAGTTACAATATTTCAACACTCCCCCTTAACAAGAAAGGTATTCTACAGACAACATCGATAACAACTAACTGGACTCAATTCAACATCAGGAGGAGACATCGTCATCAACATCTGAAACACTGTCTATCATATCTATAGGTCATCGAAAGTTTTTCTCATCATCAACATCAGTAGTGTTGATGATTGCAGTGTCGTGAGACATCCTCCAGGATACGTTCTCCTTTGAGACCGAGTTGAGTCGACTTGTGAGAAAGCCCAGTGTTGGGCATACCCATGTGGTGGGGCATCGTTCTCCTCTGTGTGAGAGTTGAGTCCTCCCCCAGTGGTTGGGGCATCGTTCTCCTCTAGAGAGTTGAGTCGTCTCCTAGTGGTTGGGTGTGTCCATGTGATGGGTGTATCGTTCTCCTCTGTGTGAGAGTTGAGACGATGTGGTACTCCAAATGATTCTACTGTGGACTCAGTTGAGATAGAGGATTCTACTATGGACTCAGTTGAGATAGAGCACACTCTTGTGTGCATTAGGGTTTCATGGTTGGAGGATCTTCTCTTGAGAATATAGCAAAGGATTGCTGGGGTTTTCTCCCTTGTTGAGAAGGGTTTTCCCAAGATATTTCTTGTGTTCTTGTGCATGGTATTTCTTCTTGTGATCTTGGTTATTGCAACAATTGTGAATGGTGTCACTGCATTTGTTTATGTTTCAAGTACATGACTAAAATGAAATAAACCTCATGCTTGAGCCCAACATAGTGAAAATTCAACATGGTATCAGAGCATAGGTCTTGAAGAGGCCATTGCAAAAGCCTTCAAGCAAGTCGTCCTCCTTTCTGTAGAACTATACGACCCTCCTAGGGTTTCTGAGAAAAAGTACGAACCTCTCTTATTTGGTGGTTTCAACACTTTATACTGAAACGTTGGGGCTAAAAATTGCATAGGAGTGTATGGCCTCTTCCAGCGCACTCCAACAACTCTCAGATTGCATTTTCGAGAATTTTGGATTTTCCAGGGTTTTTAGGGTTTCGCAATTTTCTGCAGAAATTTCAGTTTTAGGGTTTCTGCAGCTCATTGAAGAAGCTTTTCAGCTTAGCAGTGTTTTTCTATACTTCAAGGCTTATTGTTGGTAGTCATAATCCCAACAAAACCTAAGATTGCTAGCCTAGCCTAGTCATTAGGTTTTCTAGCCCAGTTGCTAAGGGTTTGTGGAAGAATCTGCAAACCATGAGGAACAAAATCTTGGTGGAAGATAGGCTTGATGGATCAATCAACTTCAGTTCCTGGAAGTCAAGACTTTAGATCACCCTTGAAGAGGATGGCCTATTGAGTGTGATACAAAAGGCCTTACCAGAGACAACTATCGATGAAGAGAAGGAAGAAAGGAAGGAAAATGACATCAAGGCAAGGAAGATAATCATCTACTCAGTGAGAGATCATCTCCTACCTCGTATTTCCAACCTAAAGACAACTTGTGAAATGTACGAAGCATTGAAGAATATGTTTGAGAGTAACAACACCCTCAGAGCTCTTACATTGAAGGGCCAACTTCAAAATATCAAGATGACAAAAGATGACACCGTTGCCACCTTCTTCATGAAGATTTCATAGATTAGAGATCAGCTAGGTGCCATTGGAGAAATCATATCAGACAGAGAACTTGTCTTCACCACTCTCAATGCTCTTCGAAGACATTGGGAACCATTTCTTCAAAGTATCAGTGGTAGAGAACAACTACCTACTTTTGATTGTCTATGGATAGACTATACCCAGGAAGGAATTAGACTTATAGCTAGAGGAGTGGAAGACTCCCCTCATGATTGAAAATTATGCTCTTGCCTTTCATACAAAGAAAGGAAGAAATAGAAGAAACTTCAGCTAAGCATTCAAAGACAAGAAGAGTTCATCAACTTCAGGGTATGATCCTGGAAAAGACAAATCAAAGATCCAGTGTTTCAGATGTGACAAGTATGGACACTATGCGAGAAATTGTCCTACCAGGAAGAGAGGAAGACAACATGCCTCCACTGCTGACATTGATCTAGACCCACCTCAGAAAGATGAAGACATGAAAGATGAGGCTTTCTTCTTTGAGCTTTCTCAGGAGGACCAAAAGAAAGATTGAGCATGACTGTAGACTAAGGTAAGTCTTGTACTACATTCCTTATTTGATTTCAGTATTACCCTGTAGTTGCTTGCATTTTGATGATGACGAGTATTATCCTTGGTGTGGGAGCCCTCATGACTTGGACCATTATCCCTGGTACGAGAGTCCAAATTTTCTTGGTTGATTATTATCCTAGTACGGGAGGCCAACAAAGTACTGTAGAGTCAGCAGAGGACCTGAGAAGACATGAGATGTCTCTAGGTCAGCAACACAGAAAAAGGAAAATGTCTATCCTTCAGACTTCAGAGGGAGTCAAACTATTTGAGAAGAAGGAAGAGACAGTACTTTCTCCCTCTTCAGCAGTTTAGAGGGAGACAACCATTGATTCAGTCGATCCAGTTGATCCAGTTGATATCCCCAGAGACATTGCAGTAGGCCATAAAAGCCCTGCATGGGCTCGACAAACTCTGCAGGAGGTAGAGGGACATGCAACTCCTCGAGGCACATTTCGAGAGAGAAAGAAACCAAAGAGATTTTCGAGTTATTTTTCAGCCACATCATTGATACTGAGCCTTCTTGTCATGGAGAAGCAACAGGTCAGCAGGTATGGCAAGATGCCATGGCAGAAGAGTATCAGTCCATCATGAAGAATGATGTGTGGGATATCGTTCTGAAACCATAAGGGAAGTCTGTAGTGACTTCCAAGTGGATCTATAAGATCAAGCATGCAGCTGATGGAAGTGTCGAGAAATACAAAGCGAGATTTGTAGCCAGAGGATTCTCACAGGTGGAGGGAATTGATTATGAGGAGGCATTTGCTCCTGTAACTGATACACTTTTATCCATACTATCATTGCACTAGCTACATCTATGGGTTGGAAACTATATCAGATGGATGTATAGACAACCTTTCTCAATGGTGAGATTGAGGAAGAAGTTTACATCGAGCAACCAGAGGGATTCGTGATACATGACCGAGACAGACTCACTGGATAGAAACAAAGCATGTATTGAGATATCTACGAGGCATAGTTGGATATGGCCTGAGATATGCCTCTAGTGTAGACATGAGATTGCAGGGATATACGATGCAGATTTCGCAAGGAGCGCAGTGGATCGGGAGAGCACATCTGGTTGTTGTTTTACCTTGTGGTCTGCCATGGTTTCCTAGTGCAGCAGGAAAACGAGCTCTGTGGCTTTGGGTACCGCAGAAGAAGAGTATATAGCGTTGAGTGTGGTAGTCCGCGAAGCAGTGTGGCTTCGCAAGCTTGTTACAGATTTATTTGATCATGAGATGGATTCTACCATTATTCATCATGATAACCAGAGTTGTGAGAAGCTCTCTGAGAATCTAGTGTTTCACGATAAATCGAAACACGTTGAGATAAAATATCATTATATTAGAGACATGGTGCAGAGGAAAGCAGTGCACGTGAAGTACCTTACTACACATGAGCAGATTGCAGATATCTTCACCAGACCGCTTGCCAGGACGAAGTTCGAGTACTTCTGTGAGAGCCTTGGCCTGGTGGAGAATGCCTCCGTAGCTGAGAGAGAGTGTTGATGATTGCAACGTCGTGAGACATCCTCCAGGATACGTTCTCCTCTGAGACTAAGTTGAGTTGACCTGTGAGAAAGCCTATTGTTGGGCATACCCATGTGATGGGGCATCGTTCTCCTCTGTGTGAGAGTTGAGTCGCCCCCCAGTGGTTGGGTGTGTCCATGTGATGGGTGTATTGCTCTCCTCTATGTGAGAGTTGAGACGATGTGGTACTCTAGATGATTCTCCCGTGGACTCAGTAGAGATAGAGATTTGTTGAGTATGACTTCCCTGTTGCTGAGCACAGGTGGATGTGTCCCTAGTTGACATGTGGATCCCTTGCTATATTGTCTAAGTGTAAGATTTGCTTGTAACCCTAATTGTGATGTAAAGGTACAAGTCGGCCCCACTTTTGCTGTGTCCAGTCTAGTATAAATAAAGTTGATTTCCCCATTGAGGAAATACTCAAGTCACTCGTCATTTGGAAATTTCAGCAAGTACATTTCTAGGGATGAAGTGCGCACCTCTCTTGGGCACAAGTTTCAAGGTAGTAGAGCACCCTCTGTGTATTAGGGTTTCATGGTTGGAGGATCTTCTCTTGAGAATATAGGGTTTTTCTCCCTTGTTGAGAAGGGTTTTCCTAGGATATTTCTTGTGTTCTTGTGCATGGTATTTCTTCTTGTGATCTTGGTTATTGCAATAATTGTGAACGGTGTAGCTGCCTTTGTTTATGGTTCAAGTACATGACTAAAATGAAATAAACATCAACAACACGGAGCTGGAACATCAACATCAACAACACGAAGCTGGAACAACAACATCAACAACACAAAGCTAGAACATCAACATCAACAACACGAAGTTGGAACAACAACATCAATGGCAACCGAATGAGATAGGAGCAACAACAACAACAACAACAACAACAGTGGGCACTCCAACAGACCGTTCATCCAGACCTTACCGGATCTGTCAAGGGATAATAAAATCCCCTAGGATATAAATCCTAATGAGTTGCCACACTATTGAGCACAAGAAGTATATACATACATAGGCACTTCGACAGACCGTACATTCGGACCTTACGGGATTTGTCCAGGGATGATTAATCCCCTAGGATATAAATCCTAACGAGCTGCCCTGCTGGTGGTCAAGATACCATAGTATCATCAACGTCACTCCCCCTTTCGAGGGAAGTCCTTTCGAACTACACCAAGCTTGTCTTAGAAGTACTCAGACTTCACACGAGATAGAGGCTTAGTCAACAGATTTTCTACCTGCTCATCTGTGCCAACATACTAGAGCTTCACAACTGCCTTCTGTACCATGTCACGAATGTAGTGGTACTGGATCTGAATGTGCTTCATTTCATCGTGGAACACTGGGTTCTTTGTCATCTTTATGCAACTCTGGTTATCACAAAAGATCACGGTAGCATCCATCTCTAGGTCAAAGAGACCTGCAACAACTTCCGAAGCCATATGGCTTCATAATTGGCGGAACATGTTGCAATGTACTTCGCTTTTGCCGTATTGAGAGAGGATTACTGGATTGCTTCCTATTTTTCCATGAAGTCATGGTTGACCCCAAATTGAAACAACATCCTGAAGTGCTTTTTTTGTCTGAAGCCCTTCTAGACCAATCTGAATCAATATAGCCATACAATCTGAAGTGACAATCCTCAGTGTAATAGAGGCCATAGTCCAACGTACCCTTAAGGTATCTCATCACATGCTTTGCAGCTACAAGGTGAACACATCTGGGCTCCATCAGATACTGGCTCAAGATGTTCATAGCAAAGCATATATCTGGTCTGGTATTCGTTAGATACTTAAATGAACCAATCATATGTCTGTACAGAGTAACATCAACTATTTCCATCGAAGTATCACCCAATAACTTCAGATTCATTTCCATAGGAGTGGACATGGCTCTACAGTCATTTCAAATCTCTTCCGAATTTCTACATCTTACTTTCCTTGAATAAGGAAAATCTCTTCCATACTTCAAGACCTAAGAAATAGTGCATTGGGCCTAGGTCCTTCATTTCAAATTCAACGACAAGATTCTTCTTACAATCTGTGATGAGCTTTTCTTCACCTGTCAAGAATAAGTCATCCACATATAACAATAATATAACTGGTCCATAATTCTGAATCTTGAAGTAAAGGTTGGGATCAACTTTACTCTTGGTAAAGCCCAAGCTCATCTGAAAACTATCAATCCTGCCATACCAAGCTCTTGGAGCTTGCTTCAACTTGCAGACATGAGTCTTCCTTTCCTATATTTCGAAACCAAATTTTCACATCACATTGTACCAACCTCGTACACTTGCTCAACTGCAACTCAATTTGCATAATCATGTGTTGGTTCTATGTGCTTTTTGGAAAGCACTATTGGTCTCACTGCTTGAGAACAATTGTCACAATAGCTCCTTCAGAGCTATCACTTGTGACCTGCCTGAAACAAGGGTAAAAAGTAAGAAATACAATAATAAGGAACGAGAGAAACACTCTTCTAGTGTTGTGATCAATCATTCCTCCATTGTAACTTGGAAACAAAACAAGAAGTTTCTCCTAGAGGAGATGTTAGTTATATCTAGTAAATGATTACCGTAAGCATTTATCTCAATAGTGCTCACTTGCTACCAAGTATTCAATAATAAAACTTTTCAAAGATTTCTATAACAACTATAGTGTTTAGTAGTTATCAAACTTGATATGTGTAAATTTGAATCTTATCAATTTAATCAATCAAACCTGGAACCTGGAGTCTTGTCCTCAAGAATGAGTGTGTTGTTTTTCTTACGCATCTCCTTCACTCAAGATGACAAGTATTTTCTTCAACCTATCCTCTGTACTAAGATAATATGTTTTCTTGATAGAAAAATGGGTTGGAGAATAAACTCTATAATCCCAACTTTAATCAATCTAATACTTTGACTTTAATTTTGAACAATGATTAGTATGATAGTCATAACTTCAACAGATCAAAATACAACCTAGATGTTCACTAGATCAAAATAATGCCATAACAAATAGAGGCATATCAAATTAATCAAACCTGGGGTGCATTGTTCCTCTGAATGTGCCGGATCTGAGATCCTTCTGGATCTACGATTGTTGTTTAGACAAAAGATCCTTTCTCCTGCAAATACCCTTTAGAATAATGATACAATATGAACATATGTAAGTACATACCTCTGATAATATTGGCAGGTAGTGGCACCATCCGACAACAACGACGAGCAATAACGAACATTTAAAACTTCAAAGGTGCTTCAACTTGTAACTTAAAGTTAGCTGGAGATTTGCTAGGGTAAGGCGCAACTAGGACAATAAAAATCAGTCCAATACTTCACAAAAACTTTCACTGCAACTGGTACTGCAGCTGGTGTTGCAACTGGCATGAAGGAACTGGCACGCAGGAACTGACACTACAATTGCAACTGATACTTAGGGTTTTATGAGGAAACCCTAATTTTTCAAACTTCAAATTTTGGAATTCTGATCCAGGGACTAGATGCGTCGTCCTAGGGCGAGCTCCTAGATGTGGTTACTTCCCCCAATGTCCTCCTTAAACAGGGAAAACCTCACACTTAGGGTTTATGTAGAAACCCTAATTCTGCAACAACTGCAATTCTGAAAACTGGATTTTGGAGAGGGTACGCTGAGGCTAGTCACTTCTTATAAACTGTGAGTTGTTCTCTTTCAGGCCTGCTCTGATTCCATGTTGAAGTTTTACTTATACAACGAGCAGTTACGGTTCTTCTTTATTATTATAATCATTTAACACATTAGCTGCATAAATAAGATCACTGAAAGAGAGGCAATCACAGAAATAATAGAGACACACAAATGTTCCTGGGGGAAACCCTCATGGGGAAGAAAACCCAACGAAAACTTCCTCAATATAGATCGACCAAAATCAAGGAAGAAGATTCTCCTCTACTCCTTCACTAGGAAAGAGCAGCGCACTACCTATCCAAGAGATACCAAGACATAGACCAAGAACCCTCCTTGACGTCACCCCAGTTGCAACAACTTCTCCTCCAAGACTTGCGCACTTTTTCCTCTTGTTGCAAAGCTTATAAGTGAGTAAACAAATGAGGTGTTGACCTCCCTTATAAATAGTGGTCTGGCCAGCCTAAAATTAGGTCTGGGCCGACTTGTCACTTTTCCCACTTAATTTACATTTAATTCTCAAGGCACAAAAGGGTCGACTTTTACAAAGCACAATAGGGCCTAATAAATATAATATAATAATATTATTCAACATTCCCTCTTAGGTAGAATATTCTTCGAAGTTACAATATTTCTACAAGAACTACTATAAATACAGGGCAAATTTTCTCTTTTTTAGAATATTCAAGTTTGTGATCTCTTAGCACCAGTTTGGTAGTGAAGGAATTGGAAGGATAAGGAGCTCTTATGAAGGATATTTTCTAGTCTTATGGTGATGTTTTGATCATTGCTATGGGTTCGCTATAGTATAGAAGCTTGATTCTTTGCACAAGGTTCTATGGGGTTGTTGGGGTTTATGTGTGGACCGAGTTTGATGATGATGATGTATCAATGATAGTGACAAAGACAGTGACAGTGACAATGTCAGTCTATGTGGACCCAGTTTCTAAGTGGACCCAGTTTGATGACAATTATGTATTAGTGGCAGTGACAACAACAGGTTAATTCTATTATTTATATTCAAGGGAGGAAGGAAGGGGCAAAGAAAAGGGGGTTGGAGCTTCCTTCCAGTTGGAGCTGGAGAATCTTGGGAGTCGTAGCTTCCTTCAGGTTGGAGCCTCCTTCCAGTTGGAGCTGGAGAATCTAGGGAGTTGTAGCTTTCTTCAGGTTGGAGCCTGTAAATTGTTTAAATATTGTAACTTCGAAGAATATTCTAATTATATTTGTGTTATTATTTTATAGCTCAAATCCCCTTTTGCGGATTGATCAAGTCAGGTCGTGTATAAGATCAAATCCCCTTTTGTGGATTGGGCAAGCTGTATTTGTATAGTGGTATTTGTAAAGTCGATCCCTAGTAATTATAAAGTGGTTTTAGCCACTTCTAGGAGAAGTCGACTCAACCAAGTGAAGAGACACAACCCTAGCGCCATCTCACACTTGTATTTATATGTGAGGTTGGTGTCTCATTGACACACAATCACTCACTCATCTAGTGCACATATCTTGAAGGCAGTTGCAGGAGGAAGGATATGAGAGGTGCATGTTCAATCTTGGTCTGTCTTTGGTGTTTTGGTCTTAGACTTGGAATTTTATTGGCAATCTATTATTGAGGAAGTTTTTGCTGGGTTTTCTCTCCCATGAAGGTTTCCCAGGATAAAATGTTGCGTACCTTGTGATTGTGTTTCTTTCAGTGATCCTCTTTATACTGTTGTTTTGGAAATGCATTGGATGCTCATGTAATTTGGAATTAACCTAATAACAACAGTAAAAACTTAACATGGTATCAGAGGTTGACTAAATAGAGCATCTTTCATTAGGTATCTATACGTCACTCTTGTCGTACAAGAAAGTTAGGGTTTTTTTATCGAAGAGGAATTTTTGACCAAAAACCACCTTGGGAAGTGCCCTAGTGCATCTTTTGACATCTTGAGCGAACTTTTTCAGTGGCTCGATTCTTCGAAAAGTCAAACCCTAGTTTTGACTGGTACTAGAAAACCAAAAAACTGGGAAACCATAACCAGTTCCAAAAGTACCAGTCTAGAATTGCGTAGGTCAAGATTCAAGCGGTAAAACTTGGAATTTTCTGAAACAGTCTGCTCCAACAAACTCGCCTCAGCCCAACGCATCTTCTGGTAAGTTCAGTTTCATTTTCTGAGCACTTTCATTTTTTGGTGATTTTCTTAGCTCCAGGTCAAGATGTTTTCAAGCACCAAGCTTGTTGACAAGTTAGAAGGTGTGGAAAATTTCTGTGCTTGGAAGTACAAAATTGGACTCATTTTTGAAGAGAATGACCTTGCAAAATTTATAAAATAAAATGTTTCAGAGCCCGAAGAAATTGCAACCAAAGAGAAGTACAAGAAGGATATGATTAAGGCTAAAAGAATAATTGCAGATTCCATTAAAGACCACTTCATCCCTCAAGTGTCTTTTAAGAATACACCAAAAGATATGTTTGATGCCCTAACCAGAATGTATGAAGGAAGGAACATCAACCATAAGATGAACTTGAGAACCCAACTCAAGAATACAAAGATATAAAAAGGAGAAACAGTTCAAGACTATTTCTCTAGGTTTTTTCAATTCATGGAACAATTAGAGGCAATTGGAGACAACTTAGATGAAGATGAACTCGTGATGACAACTCTTAACGGTCTCACAAGACCTTGGGATGCCTTCAGCCAAACTATTCGTGCAAGAAAAGAGAAACTCCAATTTGACAGTTTATGGGAAGAATGTGTTCAAGAAGAAGCAAGAGTGGCGAGCCGAGAAGCCGTCCTATTAAGAGACGAAGATCAAGCCCTAGCTGCTCATGCTAAGGATGGAAAGGGAAAGTCTCATTTTCAAAAGAAGACTCACTTTCATAAAGAGTCTCACTCTCCGAAGAGATTCCAGAAATATCATAAAGGTCAAAGAAGGCAAAAATATTTCTCCTCCTACCAGTGTTATCATTGTGATAAGATGGGACACATTGCTAAGAATTGTCCTGCCAGAAGGGAAGAATACAAGACGAGAAATAACAAAAGACATCATGCCCATGCAACTAAAGATAATGAGCCACCCAACAAGTTAGCTAAAGAAGAGATTGAAGAATATGTTTTGTTTTCCACTCTCTCAGTATCTGTGACACTTGGAGAGGATACTTGGCTCATAGATAGTGGTGCTTCTAAGCACATGACAGGTGAAAAGAACACTCTCTCCAGACTTATAGAGAAGGCCACCCCCCAAAAAGTTTCACTGGGAGATGATTATCAGTACCCAATCAAAGGAATGGGAGAAGCCACCTACAAACTTGATTCAGGAACTCCGATCAAAATGAAGGATGTACTCTATGTACCAGGTTTGAAAAAGAACTTACTTTCTAATTCAGCCCTATATAAGAAAGGTTTCAGGGTGCATTCATAGATGGTGAAGTTCTTATGTGGTTTAAAGGAAAAACTATAGAAGCTACAATTGTTATTGGAATAGAAGAAAGTGGTTTGCACAAGTTAAAGGGTCACTCAGATGTAGCTTTGACTCACTCTACTGAAAGTCCTTGTGAACTTTGGCATAGAAGACTAGCTCACATCACAACTACAAAGACTTTCAAAGGTAGTTACAGGTTTACCAGAACTAAAGGTTGATCATGGAGGTGTATGCAAGGGATGTGCACAGGGAAAGAACATAAAGAATCCTTTTCCAAGTACAACAGTAAAGTAGAAGGAATTCTGGAACTTGTCCACTCAGATGTATGCGGTCCAATGCTATCAACCACTCTAAGCGAATATGTATACTATGTATCTTTTATTGATGATTACTCTCGTAAGACTTGTTAAGGTTTAGGCTATTATTAGGTTTCTTTTCAATTTACTAGATAACCATAGCATAGATAGGAACACTGAGAGAAACACAATCACAAGATACACAACATTTATCTTGGGAAACCCTCATGGGGGAGAAAACCCAGCAAAAGCTTCCTTAATATAGATAGCCAATATAATGCCAAGACAATAAACCAAAACACTAGAGAATATCCAACACTGAGCAATGCACCTCTCTCTTCCTTCTTCTCTCAACTGCAACTACCAAACTTGCGCACTGGATGAGCGAATGAGTGAGTGAGATAATGAGGCTCTGACTTCCTTTATTTATACAAACTGACAGGCGCTGGAAAGGTGTCTCTTCACTAGGAAGGGCCAACTTCTTAATTTGCACAATATATTAGGGGTTTGACCAATCCACAAAAGGGGATTTGGTCAATTACAATGCCTGACATGATCAATCCACAAAAGGGGATTGATCTAATGAATAATAACTCAATAATAAATAGAATACTCTTTGTAGTTACAATATTTCAACACCCCCCCCTTAACAAGAACGGTATTCTACAACATCATCAGGAGAGAGAGAGGGCAACAATATAAACAATATTTGGTACATTGACTGGCATATCTATAAATCATTGGAAGTTTTTCGCATCATCAATATCATCATCCATCATCCATAACAGGGAGCTGGAATGGCATCATCATCATCTGCATCAACATGGATTAGTATAACACTAATACATCATCATCATCAATAACAACACAAGGCTGATACAACATCAACAACAACAACATCACAACATGAAGGCTGGAGCATCATCAACATCAACACTAGGCTGGAAATAGTCAGCACGAAGCTGTCATCTCAACAACATCAGCACGAATCTGGAAATCTTTAGCACGAAGCTACCATCTCAACAACATTAGCACGAAGATGGAAAACTTCAGCAAGAGGCTGACATCACAACAACATCATCACGAAGCTGGAAATCTTTAGTACGAAGCTGGCATCTCAACAACATCAACACGACGCTGGAAATATTCAGCACGAGGTTGGCATCACAACAACATCAACACGAAGCTGGAAATCTTCAGCACAAGGCTGGCATCACAACAACATTAGCACAAAGCTGGAAATCTTCAGCACGAGGCTAGCATCACAACAACATCAACACGAAGCTGGAAATCTTCAACACGAGGCT
>ML781330.1:981875-997909 GCA_009831015.1 Picea engelmannii
TGAGGCGAGTAGCTTGATGCAGTTAGATTTCAGAAAATCTAAACTTTTCCCCTTCAAACTTGACCAACAGAATTCTGGGCTGGTACTTCTAGTACTGGTTCTGGTTTCCTAGTACTTCTGGTTTTTTGGTACCAGTGAAAACTAGGTTTTCACTTTCCGAGAGTTCTATCCACTGAAAAAGTGCGCTGAGGCTACCAAAGAGTTTGCTAGGCTAGGGCGCACTTCCTTGATGAGTTTTAGGTCGAAATTCCTCTTCAATAGAAAACCCGAATTTTCTTGTACGACAACAATGACGTTGTTGCTTGTCTAGTGAAAGATGATCTCTTCAGCTTAACTTTGATACCATGTTAAGGTTTAAGCTATTATTAGGTTTCTTTTCAATTTACTAGATAACCATAGCATAGATAGGATCACTGAGAGAAACATAGTCACAAGATACCCAACATTTATCCTGGGAAACCCTCATGGGGGAGAAAACCCAACAAAAACTTCCTTAATATAGATAGCTAATACAATGCTAAGAAAATAAACCAAAACACTAGAGAATATCCAACACTGAGCAATGTGCCTCTTTCTTCCTCCTCCCAACCGCAGCTACCAAACTTGCGAACTGGATGAGCCAATGAGTGAGTGAGATAATGAGGCTGTGGCTTCCTTTATTTATACAAACTGGCAGGCGCTGGAAATGTGTCTCTTAACTAGGCATGGCCGACTTCTTAATTTGCACAATATATTTAGGGTTTGACCAATCCACAAAAGGGGATTTGGTGAATTACAATGCTCGACATGATCAATCCACAAAAGGGGATTGATCTAATGAATAATAACTCAATAATAAATAGAATACTCTTTGTAGTTACGATATTTCAACAAGACTTGGGTTTATTTCTTGAAGTCAAAAGATGAAGTACTTGGAAAGTTCAAGGAATTCAAAGCCTTGGTAGAAAACCTCTCCGAAAGGAAAATCAAGATACTCAGGTCAGACAATGCAGGAGAAGACACTTCAAATGAATTTGGAAGCTTTTGCAGAGATGCCGAGATTAAGAGGGAGCTCACCACTCCCTATAATCCTCAACAAAATGGTGTAGCAGAAAATAGAATGATTATGGAAGCAGTAAAGACTATGATTTACGATCAAGATCTTCCAATGCACTTATGGGCTGAAGCAGCAAGAACAACAGTATATGTCCAAAACAAATTATCCCATAGTGCACTTGGATTCAAAACTCCCGAAGAAATGTTCATCGGAAAGAAGCTAGAAGTAAGCCATCTCAAAATATTTGGTTGTCTAGTATTTTTACACATTCCAAAAGAAAAGAGAACTAAGTTGGATTTTTCAGGAAAGAAGGGAATATTTGTTGGATATTGTGAGGTCTCTAAGGCCTTCATAATTTACATACCAGGTTACCATCATATTGAGATCATCAAATATGTAACCTTTGATGAAGATGCAACACTCAAAAGATCAAGGAAATGCAAGCTTGAAGAAGTATATGAAGAAGAACCTGTAGCTCCCAGAGTTGCAGAACCCGTAAAGAAGTTGCAATTACCCCTAATGATGAGATTCCAGAAGATCATGATATGATAGAATCTCAAGAACCTCCCAGTATGACTATCTCTCACAAGAGGAAGCTAGCTTGGGCTAAAGAAATTATTCAGGATGTAGAGAAGTATGGTGCCGCAGAAGGAACCATGAGACAAAGCAAGAAACCTAAGCAATTCTCTAGCTATATGGCCTTGATGTGTGATCTCGTAGAAAAGGAACCTACATACTTTGAGGAAGCCGTTTAAAAGAAAGAATGGATGGACGCCATGACAGAAGAATACCAGTCCATTATGAAGAATAATGTATAGGAAGTAGTTCCCAGACCAAAGAACAAAGATGTGGTATCTTCCAAGTGAATATACAAAATAAAACATGCAGCAGACGAAAGTATTGAAAAAAATAAGGCAAGATTTGTGGCTCGTGGATTTTCTCAAAAGGAAGGTATTGACTATGAAGAAACATTTGCTCTTGTAGCCACATACACTTCTATCAGAACCATCATAGCTCTTGCAGCCAAAATGAAGTGTAAGTTGCACCAGATGGATGTGAAAACAACTTTCTTAAATAGTGTTATTGAAGACGTGTATATAGAACAACCACAAGGGTTTGAAGTTGAAGATAGAAAGACTCATGTCTGCTAGTTTTAGAAATCTCTGTACGGGTTTAAGCAAGCTCCTAGAGCTTGGTATGGAAGAATTGACAGTTTCCTGACAAGCTTGGGCTTTATCAAGTGTAAAGTTGATCCTAACCTATACTTCAAGGTTTTGAATGATGAGTCAGTTATATTGCTACTATATGTGGATGATTTATTCTTGACAGGAGAAGAAAAGCTCATTACAGATTGTAAGAAGAAGCTCGCTGTAGAGTTTGAGATGAAAGACCTAGGCCCGATGCATTATTTCTTAGGTCTTGAAGTTTGGCAGATCCCAGAGAAGATCTTCCTTAACCAAGGGAAGTATGCAATTGAAATACTGAAGAGATTTGACATGTTGGAATGTAAAGCCATGAACACACCCATGGAAACGAATTTGAAACTCCTAGTTGATACTTCGTTAGAGTTGGTTGATGCTACTCTATACAGAGAGATTATTGGATCGTTGATGTATCTGACGAATACCAGGCCAGAGATATGCTTTGCTGTGAACACCTTGAGTCAGTATCTGGTGGAGCCCAGACGTGTTCACCTTGTAGCTGCAAAACATGTGATGAGATACCTTAAGGGTACGTTGGATTATGGTCTTTGTTATACTGGAGATCATGACTTCATATTGTATGGTTATACTGATTCAGATTGGGCTGGAAATGCTTCAGACAGAAAGAGCACTTCAGGATGTTGTTTCAGTTTGGGGTCAGCCATGACTTCATGGCAAAGCAGGAAGCAATCCAGTATTTCTCTCGGCATAGCAGAAGCAGAGTACATTGAAGCATGTTCCGCCAGTTGTGAAGCCATATGGCTTCGGAAGTTGTTGATAGGTCTGTTCGATCTGGAGATGGAAGCCACCATGATTCTATATAACCAGAGCTGTATAAAGATGACTGAGAACCCAATGTTCCATGATAAGTCGAAGCACATAGAGATCCGGTACCACTAGTTTTGGATAAGGATAACAATTCTTGTCCAGAAGTGTAGATTGAGGAATCAAATCTTCCCTTGGAGGATAGAGAGGAAGAAAAAAACACTAGGACTTCCCCCTCGAAGGTGGTGGTTGTAAATGAAGTCCCACCAGGATTACTGAGTGGACCTTGTAAATTCAACAACTTTGATTTCGATAAGGAATTGGTACTCCACACAATTCTTGGAAATATGAATTCTGATTTATAGTTAGTCACTATGGAAGCTTCTCCATGGGGGTGGCTTGAGGTTAAAACGAAGAAAGGGGAAATGGTAGGATCGAGGATTATTTTCCAATGGGACAAAAATGAAGTTTCCAAGAAAGGATCTAATGGAGCCAACCAACAAACCCTAATTATACATAAAGGAGAAGATAAAGAAACACTAGAAAAATAGACCCATGAACAATAGAGCGCAACACTACATATGGTGCTTGTAGGCTAAAAATAAGTGACTTGTACAAGGAGAGAAAAATGTCTCAATATGATGTTACAAATGAGTCTTGAGTGTGTGTTTATACACAACTCAAGAGGTAGGATGCCCTCCCCAAGAGGGTTTATGGGCCCACATAATTACTAGGTCAGTCCTAATCACCTAGGAATATAATAAATGAGTGTTGACTATGCCGGTTTTAAGCCAAACCCTAGAAACACACTAATACACGATAATAATGATTACAAAGTGAGGTCAGCCATGGCTGGTGTGTGAAGATTACACCATTTTAACGTAGTGTACTGTGTTTTGGCAATTATTTACTATGGATTCATGTTTGTGAGCAGTGATGAACATACTTATGTCTAGTACGATTCCTTGAAAAAATCTTTCTACTATAACTTGAGGGATACACCTGTTGTGATGTGAGGTATGATGAGATGGAGTAGCTCTTAGGGTTGAGAGGTGTGTTTGGACATGATTGGTTGGAGGGAGGGAGGAGGATTGGTTTGAATGGAGGGTTTAGTTTAAAAATATTTTATGTTGTTGAAAATTCATAATTTTTGGATAAGCTTATTTTATCTAGTGCAAATTGGAGGGCTTATTAAGTTGTTAAACTTGATAGGAGTTATACTTTTTCATGATAAATACTAAGCAAGTCTCGACCTTTTGAAATAAGCACCTGATGCGTGTACACAAATTCATACCAGTATAAACCTTTGAAAGTGATGGTCATGATAACCTAGGGAGATGCACATATTGTGGGGTAAGGAAAAAGAGGGGACGAAGCTGGTTTACATAGAGGACAATGTGGCTTGACATTATTTGCAATGGGGAAGAGCAAAGAAGGATTGATTGTGGTGGGGGAAGACCAGGGAAAGATTGATTGCTAGGTTGGCAATGAAGTGTCCATGGTTGGGGGAAAATTAGGATAAAAATGTTTTATAATGTTTGGGCACTTTTTTGAGATAAATATTAGTAAGTTATGTCACTTTTAAAATCAACACCTGGTCACCTGTTCTTTTTTATAAAATGCTATATCTGTGTATTGTTATATTAATATAAAATTTAGAAGCATTCTTACAAAAAAAGTCAGTGCGTGGTCAGATACTTAAAGCCGCATGTGTTCAATACTTGGGGGAGGAGGTGCCTATCCAATATGCGTGCATGCTCGTAAAATGTATACATTTTTTATATAATAATCAGTATGTGTGTGTGTAATGTTTTTACAGCTGTGATACCAGGCTAGGCACCTCTGGAGATGCTACATTCACTCTACTAATCCAACCCCTTGAAATCATTTTGGAAATGAAATAGAATAAATCCTCTGGTGGATATATTGATCAACTATTTGGTTTGGATTGAAATTGGAAACATACGAGTGGCTAGAGCTAAATCTAGTAATTCAATGTTTTAGTAATCTACCTCTATATACTTGCATATATACATTATTTATATGCATGCACATGGCATACAGTTGGGTGGGATACAGGAAGAGAGATATAGTGGAATCTAGCTACTCGTTTTGTTTCAACCAGAGATTTTGCTCCTATTTTACTTCTAAAGTTTCACCTAGTTTTGGTGCTTTCCTGTCTTTCATTAAAATTCAGATTTTCCCTTTGTACTTTGTGTTCTTCCTCTTTTTTTGAGCTTAGACTGGTCATCCTGAGAGAGGATAGAGCAATTAACTATTTGATGGTTTATAACTATAGGTAGCAAGACTACAAGAACAATTACAAGCTGAGAGAGATCTCAGAGCAGCATTGGAGATTGGACTTAGCATGTCTTCAGGACAGTTTTCTAGTGCTCGCAGTATGGATTCTAAGGTTGGTTCTTGACTTTGATGTTTTAGATATTAGCAATATAAATTTATGTTATAATCTTCCGCCAAAATTCATGCATTTGGAAGGATAAATGTTAAAAAGTTTGTTATGATAAATTCAGACACGTGCAGAGCTAGAGGAAATAGCACTTGCTGAAGCAGACGTAGCAAGATTGAAACAAAAGGTTGCTGAACTTCATGTGCAATTAAATCAACAGCGCCAACACTATGGATCTCTGACAGAGACAGGTGATCGATATCAGCATGTCAAGAGTCTTCAAGCCCAGCAGTAAGATCTCGGCTTGCTATTCCAGTTTTCTATAACTTTGTCTTACTAAAACGACTTTGAGGTGTTTGATTCTGATGTTATTTTCTAAACTTGAAATTCTTTGATTTGTTCTTTCTGTTGTTGCTTATGTAATACCTGGGAAGTTGGGAGAGCTGCTATCTCTCAGAACAGTAAAACAACAGATGAACACTACAGTTCAACACTAAGAACGCCTACAGCCCAGACTTATTTTTATGTTCATCCATATGGACTGTGTTCCTATTAACTTTATTTTAACAAAGTTTACCCAACATTTGACATGCTTTCTGTGGCTTTTTTGTCCTTTACAGTTTATGTTTTACTACTTACGATGATTGAATATAAACGTTGGTTTATCATCTTTACATTAACTGTTCCAATACAGAGTTTCTTGCCTGCGAGGAGGAGAGAACTTTCTATCCTTCACACCTTTCCTATGACCTTTTGGCGCACCCTTTCATCTGGGACACAACCTCCATCTGATATTCTCCCCTCCACCTGGTCAATTCACACATCTTCTCTATACAACATTCCTGGTCTACCTCCCACCATTGTCTTCTCCCCTATCCTCTTGTCACTTCTTCTCCACTAGCCTTATTAGAAGGGCCATTTGAAAACTATGCACTAGCAAAGATACCAACTTAGAGGGCCTTTGATCTAAATTTCTTAAGTATGACATAAAACTACTGGTCCACCCCATCGTAACTTTCTTTAATGAAGTCGTTTACTTTGGCTTTCCTTTATGTTGGTACCAGAACAACATCCATCCTATTTCATAAATCTGGGGACATCTATGACTTGAATAACTACAGGATCATCATGATTGGACACAATTTCTTGAAATTGTATGCAACAACTATTGATATGTACCTTCTCAATTGGTTAGAGAGGTGGATTTAGGGCCAAGGAGCATGCTAGTTTCAGGAAAGTCTATCAGACTATAGACCACATCTTGATTGTTCACACATTGAGCTATTGTTGAGGAGGCTAGGTAGGTCCTGTTATTGCGCAAACTGTAGGTTGGGCAAAGCCAGACCCAATCCACTGGATGACGATAATGGCGGGAGAGCTTACCCACTTTCACCTTAGATAAACCCTCCCTCACTTCTGTGAAGGAAGAATCTGACACAAGGGTTTCTCTTTTGTCTTGGTGGTGTGCTGGTCGACGCTTGATACTCTAGCGCTCTAGCTAGGGTTTGCTGCAGCTATATTGCTGGGTTATCTCTTGTGAAGATAAGTACATATTGCCGGGATTCTTCTTTGTTGGTTTGCTCTAGTGGAGAGCTTGCTCATGGTTATTTTGTATTGACAAGGATGTTATTTCTAAAGAAAAGTTTGCTGGGTTTTCTCCCCTTGTGAAGAAGGGTTTCCCAGGATAAATCTTTGTGTCTTCTTGTGCTTGTTTATATTTCGGTATATGATTATTGAATGTTAAAAGAAGATCTAAATTGCTATGGTAAATCTAATGCTAACTAATTTTATAAAAATCCAACACAAGCTAACCAAATCGATTTCCTTCCACCTGCACATTGATGGACAAACATAGGTAGTCAATAGGATTATTGTCCATATCCTGAGGATGTACAATTCCAAACATCCACGCACATAGGATGAGAGCCTTCCTGGACACTTTGGATGTGGCCAAGCACTTGGCCCCTACAAAACTCTATCTTGACTGCATTGAACATGCAATAGTTGATTGGATCATGGACACTAAGACGAAGGGCACCCACCAGAAGAACATCCAACTCTATCCGGTCGTCAAAGTAGGACAATTTCTTCACTAGGGCAAGTGGCTCATTGGGAGTTATATTCAACAAAAGTTTCCCCATCTGATGGAGGAACTTGATGCAATGAAGACCATTGCTTCCTAAGGGGGGAGGACTGATCCAGGTGGATATTGGTGGCCACCCACCTGTTCCACTAATTAAGAATGGTTTCACATCTTGGCAGTTTTTCTATGGTTTTACGGGTCCCAAATTATTGGGGTCGTTTTGAGGCCTTAAACGACACTTTTTTGACGTGGCAGTGGCTAATAGATGCATGTATTGGGCTGTCTAGAATGTGTACTTCTCAGCTAGACCTTCTAATGGGCCACTAAGTGCCCCAAACGAAGATAGTATGCAAAAGTAACGCCACCGGAAAGTTGATGTATCAACTAACCACATCAGGGCCCACAAACCTTTTGGTGTTTCATCTTCTAGGGTTAGGTTTTTGTTTGTTTCGGGTTTTCTCATTTATGCTTTATGTTAAAATGCCTTTTCAGCCTCTTTGTAATCAGCTTCTTGCGAATGAGGGTAGCCGTCACATCTCTTTCTTTAGAGATAAGCTACCACCATTCTAGCTAGCTTGTGTGCTTTGCAATTTACAGTCTTTTGTATTTCAAACAATCATTAATATAATATGAGTTTAACTGTATTACTGTGTTTCTTGCAATATCTTTCTGTGTTTCTTTATTATATCTTTGCCTTAATGTCATTGTCAATATAATCCGGATCATACATCTAAGTGATCTCAGCCACAAAAGCTTTGATACCATGCATAAATTTTGAAAATTGAATAATTAGAGAAACTTCAGAAATTTCACCTCACAATGAGGTTTTCCATATCTCAACCCTGTGAATTTTCAGGATCTTAATTATACATAAAACATCGGCAACAACAGGCAATAATTCACTCCTTCACAATGACAACTACCCAAGCAATCCAAGAGAAAAGATACCAATGTTTTGCTAGTAAGTTTCATCTCTTTAAGATGAAACTTACTCCCTTGACAACAATTATGACAGCAGTAAAGTCTGTCCTATTGTCTTCCATATCTATGTTAAAGTCCTTGACAATTCCTCCTTAATATATGTCAAATCAACAAAACATATAGTGCTGGAAATTACAACACCATGAAGACAACGATTGCTGAAAATCAAACTTGCAAATAAACAATTTTGGGTAGCGGGAAACTTCATGTGTGTATATATTAATAAAAATAATAATAATAACAATAATAATAATTGATTTTTAAGGTCATGACCAAGCCAGACACCAAATTGGTGTATGAGACCCCCTTAGGGAGCCCCTCCGCACAACGATTTGATTGCTACAGTCTACTGAGGTGTATACATACTGTACCTCCCTTTGGTTTTGAACTTGTGACCGACAAGGAAGAAACACATGTTCTTAACCATTAAGCCCACTCAAGTTATATATATATCAAGATGAAGTACATGTACATATCATAGCCTCGTCCCAGGATTAGAACAATCCTCTAGCTCTCCAAAACCCTAGCTAGGGAAAACCATGAAAAAACTTAGCTACACCAAAGATAATCCACAAACTAGTATCACACTAGCAAGATTCCTTGGCTCCAAGCAAGGCTTCTTCCTTCTCCTCTCCTTCCAACAAGCATAAGCTTCTTCTCCCTTAGGGTTTCTGAAAACCCCCTAGCCTTTTAGTCTTCTTAGGGTAAAACCCTAGCCACAACACATTCAAAGAATCCTCTAAGAACAGTAGCACTCCAATACCAAGAGAGAGAAAATACAAGGAAGAGAGAGAGAGAGAGAGAGAGAGAGAGAGAGAGAGAGAGAGCTTTTCTCCTCACATCTCTAAACACAAGATGATAAAAATGCTAAATGAAATGACTCTCTCCTTTCTCTATATATATGAGAGGTAGGGAGGCCATCAATACACAAGTGGGCTTAAATCCTTACAAGCAACCTACTAGAAACAAGTAGACCCACACATGTGAATCACTTCTCTACAAGTGACACATGTCAAGCTCCAAGGTGACGACAATCCATAAGCAATGCTCCAAGGCAAGGTCACTACTCCTCCAAGATCTAACGCTCCTACTACAAGTGCTCCAATGCTCCAATGCCTTTCCAAAGTAATGTGCCATCTACAAGTCCACTCCCTCAACCTAAGCTAGCATAAGTCAAGTACAGGCCTCTTAGTAAGTGATCCAAGCAACTCATGCTATCTAAGGCTCAATGCCCTCCTCCACAATTCCCAACACTCCTCCTCTAGTGCAAGGCATCCTCTAAGAAAGCAACCCTATCTTTATGTGCTGGCTACATGAAAAAGTCATCATGATGTCACAAGGTCTCTAATGCTCCAAGGAAGAATGCCAATCGAGCATCCATATGAGGTCAAGCAAACAGTGAGCAAGCCACCTCCATTGTGCAAGTCCATCACACGATAACGAAGGGTTTATCCCTAAGTTGTGTTGACTTTTTGATGCTTAGCTCAAGCACATGTAGTTTATTTCAATTTAGCATGAACTTGAACCATAAACAATGCAACAATAAAATATACAATAGCTGCAGTAACCAAGATCACAAGAAGAATAACCATGCACAAGAACACAAGAAGTTATCCTGGGAAAACCCTTCTCAGTAAAGGGAAAAACCCAACAATGTTACAATGAAGTTATCCTTAGCTTGAGAGAATGTTACAATGAAGTGTGAATGAGTGATCCACAATGGGGATCTACTGTCTTATTTATACAAGACCTAACAAAACAATATGTGTGTCTATTGGCACAACAGGGTCGACTTCTATAACTCAATGATATAATTAATCTTTACACAAATATTAGTTATCTTTACATGGTAGGGCCGACTTGTACCCTTTACACAATTAGGGTTACACAGTAAATCTTACTCTTAGATAATATAGCAAGGGATCCACACATCCTCTAGTGCTCAGTCATGAGGGACACGTCCACCTGTGCTCAGCCACAGGGACGTCACTCTCAACATATCAACTCAACTAAGTCCATAGGAGTAGCATCTGGAGAGCCATTTCAAGTCGACTCAACTAAGTCCATAGGAGTCTGACAGGAGACCATCTCCAGTCGTCTCAACTCAGTCCAGAGGAGCACGACAAGAGACCACACGTCATCTCAACTCAGTCCAGAGGAGTATGACACACCCATCACATGGGCTCTCTCACAGATCGTCTCAACTCAGTCCAGAGGACAACGACCTGGAGAGTGTCTCATGAAGCTGCAATCAACAACAAGTTGCACGAAATGGGGAAACGTTTCTAAGTTTCTGAAATCGGGATGGTACGAAACAAGCCCTCAAAAAATGGAAACGTCGGGGGAAATGTCGTATATATATATATAGTTTTTTTTTAAATAAAACATTATATTGCAAGAAAAACATAATGATACACATAAATGACATTTTAGAAGGAAAACCATGTCCATATTAACTCCCACGACCCCCTATTTTTTTTTGGCCTCTAAGACACCTTAGAATGTCCAAAATTCTGGCCATACGGGCTCGTACAACCGAGAAATGTCGTCGGCCGTACAGTACGACGTTTCCAAATGGAGAAACACCGTACGGTACTGCCGGCGGTTGACGACGTTTCTCGGTCGTACCGTACCCGTTTCATCATTTCGGATCGTTTCCGACGTCGAAACAGGTGGGTAGGGCGTTTCTTGCAACTTAGGTTCATCCATATACCATGCACCCCACATCACATGAAGCACCCCCAAACATGGTGTAAACACTTTTGGGGTAACTCAAAAGCTAACACAACTTCTCCATAATCATCTTTCCTACACCGACATAATTTATGGCATGATTGGTAACAATCTGGTTACATTTTCCTCCTCAACTTCTTGAATTTCTTCCTCGAAAATTTGGAAAATACATTTGAATGTCTTCACTTGATCCATTGCATCAACTACCTTTAGCAGTAATACCCCTCAAGGGTAATAAACCAATTGATGAGATATGTTTGACAAACCATCACTAAAATTGTGCAACTTATAAGTTTCCAAGACTCTGATATCAACTAATTTCTCTATCACTCTTTTCTATATCAACTTGCGCATTGTAAGTGGCTCACTTATTGGTTGCTAGACCTCATATGGATGCTTGATTGACATATTTCCTTAGAACGTTAGAGATATTTAGACAACTTGGTGACATCCTACATGCTGGCCACATGGAGAGGTTGCTTGCTTGGAGAATGCCCTGAATTGGAGGAGTGTTTGACATTATGGAGGAAGGCCCTAGACAACATTAGGTTGCTTGGTTGCTTGCATAGAGTGTTGGAGTTGACTTGGGGATGCTTGGGTTGCGACAATCATCATGTAGGTTGAGTGGACTTGAAAGAGCACATGGCCTATGGGAGGTGTTGGAGCATTGGAGCCCTTGGAGGAGGAACACCCTTGTCTTGGAGACTTGCTTGTGGATCATCATCACTTTGGAGCTTGACATGTGTCTCTTGTAGGAGGAGCACTTCACATGTGTGGACCTACTTGTATCTAGTAGGTTGTTTGTAGTGGCCCAGGTTCACTTGAACTGTAGACCTCCCTTTGACTTCTCATATAAATAGAGGAAGGAGAGAGTCATTCTCATCATTCATTCTTGGAGAGCTTACATCTTATATTGCTTGGGTTTAGAGATGTAGGAGCGCTAGATTCTCTCTATTTTGTCCATTCTTCTTTGTACTTTATCTCGTTTGTCTTAAAGTGCTAGGGTTTCTTGAGAATTTTTGGAGTCTAGGGTTAGGGTTTTATTGTTAAGAGACATTAAAGTTAGGGTTTGTGGATAAAACCCTAATTTGTATTTGTTGAGGAGGAATAGAAGGGGAGATGCCTTACAAGAGACCAAGGAGGACTTGCTAGTGTACTCTAGCTTGTCGGAGCATCTTTGGTGGAGCTAGGGTTTTTCTTGATTTTCGCAAACTAGGGTTTTGGAGGGATAGGAGGGTTGTACCAATGTATCTTAAGATAAGAGTATGTATTTGAACTTTATCTCTTCTATATATATATATATATATATATATATATGAAGTTTTTGGCTGTCCAAAACTGTCTTATTGCAGATTTGATTTTTAGGCTTTTAGCTATCTATCATTGTCTTCAAGATTTAGTAATTTCCTTTGTTGCACCCCAAAAAACCCCGCGTACCCACGTTCCGGAGACTTGGGGACCCTTAGGAAACTTACCCTAATTGTTGGGGACTCCATTAGGGACATGGGGACTTGCTGGCCATCCCCAAGACGTTCCGTGCAGATGTCAGGGACAGTCTGGACATATTTTGGCGATGTTTTGGGCATGTTATTCCCCACTTTTAGGGATAACTAAGGAGATTATGTCTCGAGGCCCACAGGTCCTAGACATGGAGTATTGAGAGCCAGATCGACTTGAGCATGGCCTTGGAGGGCCCATCGTTTCTTCCTTTTAGCGCCTCCACTTTGTCAGCAACAACAACATCCATCACCTCGACTTGGTCCTGTATCAGAGATGGTTCTTGCTCCATGAGGTAATGAGTCCGGGTATCATGGTATGTGTCACTCTGATCCTCAAAACCTTTGAATATGTGCATTTATTTCTTTTTGTTTCTAACGAGTGCTTGGATCTTATACTTATCCACTTGACCATGTCTGGGGGGAATGACAGGATGCCCTAGTAAGCCTGTGCCCATAGGTTTTGAGTTGCCACTAGGGGGATTCATGAAAAGTCATCGTCCGCTCCCGTCACACTTACCACTTTCCATCTTACTTCCCGCTCATCCATCCCATCACATTGGTCCGGGCATTGGGTTGGCCAATCATTCAAGGGTTGCACCTTGCCTTGTGGGAAGAAGGGGCTAAAGGGCCAGAAGGTAAAAGCAGCTGGCAAAAGATAAAAGCCTAAAAATAAAACCTTGAGATGCTTCGCCCAGGGATCCCCGAGAAAGCAGTAAAAAGCTTCTCAGCAAGAAAATAAGAGGGACCCAATAAAAATAATAAAACAAGACCTAGTCAGAGGATAGGGGGTCTCATCACGAGCCAGCCTATTAGGTCCATGGGTACCTAGCGGTATGACACTACTAGCAACTGGTTACCACGTCGGGGTAGTGTCTCTTGGTTGCATGTCCAAGAGAAAGGGGGTCTCATCACGAGCCAACCTTCTCATTTCCGTGAAAGTGCTTGTGGGTAACATTGCCACCACTGGTCACCACGCCAGGGTAGTGTCCCCTGATTAGCTTCTTGAAAGAAAAAACAATAAAGAAATAAGAATAAAATGCATGAATGGGCTCAGAAACATTTGCATCCAGGACAGGTGCAACTCGCCTTCTACAAAGGCACCCACAGGTAAGCCTTGCATTTCCCTGCTATCACTGCACCCCTTTTCAGGACATCCCTTATCCACCTCACCCATTAACATGACTTGGATTTGGTCTCTTCTAGAAACATCCCTTTTCCAGTGGACACTAGCCCAATAGGACGCCCTGTCACTTCCTCCAAACTTGCCTTGTAGATTTGTATAATGTCTTTGAGCACTTGACTGGGTAAAAGGGGTTTTATGCAGATGTTTAACAAAATTGATGATTGGATGTGATTGACATTGCTATGATCCCTGTGACTTATGAGCCCATGGAGGGCGTATCTGTTGATGTGCATGATCATACCCGACGAACAGGTACCATATTGGACAGGTACACATGGGGAGATGATTTGTTCGGACCTCCATGGGGCTGAAGAGCCCACCAGATGGATGCTGAGACCCCAGCAGGGGGCAGAGACAGGACAAAGGGGTTTGCATCGGAGAAAAGGAGGACGTTCCACAGAGGCACCCTGGCAGAGCCTTACCTAGGGGGGTTGTGCCCTCTCCACTGGAACGTTGGCCTTGGAAGGCCCATGACATCAACGAGATGCCCATGACATCATCTAGCATTGTGGACGTTTTTGGCAGGCAGTCATGGCACGTGTGGCAGGTTGGAGAAGCCCAAGGAGGGCTAACGTTTTGCTCCAGGAGGCCAATGATGCCCTAAGAAGGGCTAACGTCACCCCAGAAAGGGCATGAGGTCTTACTTTTGCTTGATTAGGGTTTAATTTATGACATTTAATATAAAACAATATTATTTGGTATTTTGGCCTTGTCGGCCTTTTGGTGACCTAAAATTTAATTAAGGTCATTTGTACTGTATAAGTAAGAGAGCAAAACTCTCTTTTTAGACATCATCTTGCACTGACACATAGTGAGGTTTGAAATTTGCGCCCTACTTTAGGTTTTTTGGCTGAAAATTGATGCGCACTTGTTGAAGGAGTCTCTTTCTTGGCTATTTTGGAATTTTCTTGGTGGAAGGTTTACAACTAGGGTTTGGCTACATGAATGCTTGGTGGATGTAAGTGAATTTCTGCAAAACACCTCTTTATTGAATGGTTATGGTATTGTTTACTTGCATTTTGTTATTATAATTTGCTGGATTAAACCCTAGGGGACAAACACATGTTGGTGTCCTTGTTTCATGTCCCTACTAAGTTAAGCCAAGAGCCATTTTGATTTGCTAAAGTTAGATAGAGCCTTGCCATAGCAACACTCTACTTCTACTCTTCTAGCCTAGCTGTTTTCATCTTGTCTTTGAGGCAAGGAAGGAGGAAAACACACTAAGGCCTAGGGTTTCTACACCTTAGTGAGCTGTTTTCCCCTAGGGTTTGGTTGATGAAGCCTTGCCTTAGCAACACTTCATCATTAAACTCTCTTGTCCTTAGCCATATCATTTATTACACAAGCTAGCCGTTTTTATCTTGTTAATGAGCTAGAGAAGGAGGAGAAAGCACTAAAGCCTAGGGTTTCTACACCTTAGTGAACCTTTCTCCCCTAGGGTTTCATTGTTGAGGCCTTGCCTTAGAAACACTTCAACATCTAACCCTCTTGTCTTTAGCCATATCACTATCATCACGACCCTTCAACTTTTGCAATGATTTTTGACTCCATTTGCCCTGAATAACGCACTGTTCTAAGAGTTCTTGTGTTGAGTACCTTGATCACACACAACTCTCAAATATTCTTGAACAATCATTAACTCATTCTAACCCTAGCTTAGACTAACACTCACTAACCCTATTGCTGCTATCATCTACTTGAGTTATCTTTATACATTGCAACATTTATTTATCTTTAAAGAAATTGAGTGATTGGCTAGGGCATTGCTTCTAGTATTGTTACACCAATGATAAATTGCCATTGATTATTGTGAAGATTCCTTAGCATTTATTGTGAAGTGATATTGTGTAATCATTGCTACTGTATAAACATTGACTTACTTCATCAATATTGTTCATCAATTGCTTATTATCAGAAAGTCTTTGATTATATGAAGTACTAACCAACAAGTTTTCTTGCACACATATTGTTTCCTTGTTGCTTTGTCTTGGGAAGGTACACTTTATTGGTTATTACTTATCTTTATTGGCTGATTAGTCGGGACTTTTTGATCGGTGGTTACTTGTGAGGGGGAATATTATACTTAGCCTTTCAAACCTTTGCCTTCTCAAAACCCCAGGTCACCAGGGACATCTCCCCTAGGCC
>ML781330.1:999579-1009954 GCA_009831015.1 Picea engelmannii
GGGGGGGGGGGGGGGGGGGGGGGGGGGGGGGGGGGGGGGGGGGGGGGGGGGCGCTCCCCCGCAGCCTAGGTCTCAGTTACGCCAGTTTGCCTTTCTTTCATCCATCTTTTACCATAACTACAAACTGTGCGATAACAGGGCAGATTTCAGGGATATTCTGGGAAGATTTCGGGGGTATTCTGAGCATATATCTTTAGTTTTGACAATCATGGAAATTGATGATTGAACAATATGATCATTTTTCCCATCCATTATTTTTGTATTGCATTGAATCTAAATCTGTTGTAAAAGTTGCAGCTCAAAACATGGGTTTTGTATGATGGGTTTCAACTTGGGTTTATGGTGATTTACATATTGTATTTTCAGCAACAACATTATAACCAACAAAGCTTCTATGTAAAAAAAACAGGAAATGCAACATTTCGAAGGGCTGATCCTTGTGGTTACTACTCTTGTTCTTTTCATTTTTCTGGTCATCTTAGCTTTTATATATTGTACATGGGTTTCTAGGAGTCATTCAAGTCTAGTGCTTCCACCATCCCAACCTCAAGCATTGTGAAAATATTTAAATAGTAGCGACTTCGATTGGGAACTAAATGTTTGAATAAATTCCTATTCAATCACCTTCTTAATCTGAAATATGAATCTAATCTCTTTACAGAACCAAAGTGTCTTATAGTGGTTTTCAACACATCCGTAAAAATCTGCAAAACCTATTGAGAAGGGAATGCCTTTTATGTTTTAACATAATCATCATTAACAAAAAATACAAGGAAGAAAAACTGCTATAGAGACAGTTCTCACTTAAGTTTCCTAAATCTAAATTGCATTTTGCTCGTGTCTAGCAGCCAATAATGGAATGCCACTCAACCCTTTTTTAAATTGCTCGAGCTTTTTTCAGAATTGGCAAGTGTAAGGGTTGTGCATAATACTATATAGTATAGCTTGTTATGCTTACTAATTTGAAACAACTACAATATTTATAGTGAATTCTGAAGTTTTAATATATATATATATATATATATATATATATATATTATTTTGCCATCCCCTGAAATACTTGGGTGTGCGCTCTAGCCGTCCCGGGAACGCGTCCCCATGTCCCTTCCATTCCCCCCTCCCGAAAACCAATGCAACATAGGTAATTTCCAACACTTATATGCCTTGCTGATTTGACATAAGTTGACGCTGAAATTATTAAGTGTTCAACATTGATATTGAAGATAATTGGACAGAATTTGCTGCTGTAATTATTGCTGTCATAAAGTGATTTTCAGATCTGTTTTATGTATGATAAGATTTCCCTGGAGGGATGTAATTTGTGTTGAATTTTCTCTAATTGCTAGGCTCAAGCGTGAGGTTTATTTCATTTAGCATGTACTTGAACCATAAACAAATGCAACAACACCATACACAAGTGCTGCAATAACCAAGATCACAAGAAGAATAACCATGTACAAGAACACAAGAAATATCCTGGGAAAACCTTCTCAAACAAGGGAAAAACCCAACAATCCTTTGCTATATTCTCAAGAGAAGATCCCCCAAACCATAAACCCTAGATGCACACAAGATGGTGCTCTACAACCTTGAAACTAGCGCCCAAGAGAGGTGCGCACTTCAGCCGTACAAGTAGGTCTGAAATCTCCAAATGACAAGTGAGAGTGTGTGTAATCCTCAATGGGGATTCACCTCTATTTATACAAGTCTAGACACAACAATAGGTGTGTCTATTGGCACAATAGGGCCGACCTCAATAACTTAGTAATATAATTAATCATTACACAAATATTAATTATCTTTCACATATGGTGGGGCCGACTTGTACCCTTTACATCACAAATTAAGGTTACAAGCAAATCTTACTCAAACAATATAGCAAGGATCTCACATGTCCACTAGTGCTCAGCCACTAGGGACACATCCACCTGTGCTTAGCCATAGGGACGTCATACTCAACAGATCTCTCAATTGAGTCCACAGGAGAACCATCTGGAGTACCATTTCAAGCTGACTCAACTGAGTCCACAGGAGTACAAGGCAAGAGACCATCTCAAGCTGACTCAACTCAGTCCAGAGGAGTACAAAGCAAGAGACCTCACGTCATCACAACTCAGTCCAGAGTCTGATGCACACCCATCACATGGGCACACTTAACACTTGGGCTCTCACTCACAGATGTCTCAACTCAGTCCAGAGGAGAATGATCTGGAGGATGTCTCATGAAGCTGCAATCAACAACAATTTGTGGCATAAGCTTGGTATCTTTTCTCTTGAATTGCCTAGTGGATTGGGGTTGTTAAGAAGTAAAATATTGTCTTGTGTTTCTGCTGTTTTATTGTATTTCAGATCAGCCCTAAGGCTGTAAATTCAAAGGGATTAGATCTAGGAAACCTCTAGGAAAGAGGTCATATTTCTGAAGTTGCATTAATTGCCCCAGAACCGGAAATTTCTATACTTAGTCGTTGTCTATAGTTGCCTTGTCGTATTAATCACGGTCAATAGGAACAAAGATGGGTGACCACGTTGGTATCGTGGTAGTTTGTAGGTTGTAGGTACTAAGGGAAGTCGAGAAACTTGAGTTCGAAGTGACTGTGTGCTTGAGAATAGACCATAGTGAATGACAACGCAAGGTATGAGAGCACGAATGCGAGGGGGATTTTAGGGGTTTTTTGTAATAGGTTTTTTGTTTTTATATTTTTTCATTTAAAAATAGAATTTTAGATGAATTTTAAAGAGAAGCTGAAATTTGTTCGAATTCTGGGCGAATTTGTTTGCCAGATTCTGCTTGAGGTTTGATTCAATTTGACAAGTGCAAATGAGTAATTCGTTTGGCATTTAAGTTCTGTGAATGCCAAATTTTAAGCTTGAAATTTGTTGAATGCAGTGACTAAGTTTATATATATTTGGGGTCCATTTGATAGGCCCTATCTTTGGTGTGAAGTCTGCTTCACAGCCTCATGTCTACAAATGTTATGCTTCCCTAGTAGTACTTTAGAGACTGTGCATCCTGCTTCATTACTAGGATATCACATAAAAAATGAAGCATTTTGACTCACTAGTTAAAACCACAATGCTCTATGGTTATGAGATTTGGGGACCTAGCTTATGTCATGCAGAATTGGCCTAAATGGAGGGAGTTTGTATGATTATGCTTCAATAACTCATTTGTTGCAAATAAATCGTGTCCAGGAGCATTATCGAGGTTGAGTTTGGGGTTTTCCTCCCTCCCCACCTTGAGATCATCTTTTACCTACCTTCTACAAAATGTGGTAGTTGGAAGACACTCCCTCAAGCTGTGATGGATACCCTTAGCTATTTGATCATCTAAGAGATTAGCTTCCTTGGACCAATGAGGTAGATGACCTTGTTGCTTGCAGACGCTTGTTGTTTCTGAATATTTTTGAGATTTCCATTCATTGTTACTTCTTAGAGAGATGGTCACAAGTCCATTAGGGATTTTCCCTTGATGTGCTCAACCCAACCTCTAAGTAGAGAAATGTAGCTTGAGCAGGAAATTTTTGCAAAGGTTCAGTGTGAACATTTAGGAAGTATTAGTGTGTATGTTTTCACAGTGCATCATAATTGCTGTAATCTTTCTGGAATTAAACTGTTTAGATAGTTTTACTTTTGAAACATCCAATGTTTTGAGTGGACACTCCACCCATCATCAGGGACAAATTTGTTACAGCAACAAATCCACCCTCTTAGCTTCTATTTACTTGTCAAATCATTCTACAAAATCTATTCACTATTATGTTAAATTAGCAAACAACAACAACAACAAACCCTAACCATCAAACATGGCCTACCAAGGCTTCACACCAAGCTACTCCTAGCCACTCCAAAGGATCAACAAAACGCTGGCATCAATACCGGTGTCAACCTTTGATCTTTCTCCAAGCTTGTCTCACACAAGCTTTCCAAGTAAAGCGCTCCAAGCCTCCTCTAGGGTTTCTTTGGATCTCTCCTCTCTGCAAGAAGTTGTCTAATAATTGAAATGAGAATTGAAATATGCCATATGGTAGATAGTGTTTTTGGTGTGCCTGGGCAGTTTATAATTAGTAATTTACTAGCTTTATGACATATGAACTCTGAAACTTTAAGGCTATTCAAAACCTGCCCAAATTTTGTGCTTTACTCTAATTGTGAACTAAAATTATGAATTCAATCAATGTCACAGGAAACTTCTGCTCACTCCCTGTTTCCTGCCTGGAAACAAAAGGGTATGAAACACCCTCAAAATGTTTGTGGAGTGTCTGTTTTTGGAAATATTGCTGGGACGTTTCCAACATGTTTCCTGTCCAAAAACACCAGAAGTGATGTGTTTCCAGGGAAAAAATGAAGAAAACAATTACTAAAGGTTCCCCCAAGGGAGTGGGATCCACGTATGACCTGTTTGTGTGTAATTAAACCATGACACAGGAAATGAAAACCCGAAAAGTTACGAAAAATCATTATTGAAAAAATTGGCATCAACAAAAAATAGGCGAGGGTCCAGAATACAACTTCTCAGCAGCATCGGGAAAAATCGGCAGACCACAGAAAGCATTAAAAAATACAAAATAAATTCATTTCTTCCATTTTTTTAAACATATAAACCAACAACGGTATCAAATAAACACATTGGCACATAAATACCGAAAAGCCACCGATATATACGAGATAATGGATGCCAAATAAAAAATGATACATCAAAGTCGATTCTGAATACTGAACCCTGATAGCTGTCCAATCAAGGACTCAAAAGTGGACAGCCAATACAAATGACACCAAATATATAAATGTATCTCATCATCACGAGTCAAAACCTGGTGTACCACTTGGCATTTGTATAGGATGGTTGATAGGAGAGGAGTCCAGGTAGGTGTATAGCAGTCCATTAATTGGAAAAATTTGTCCTCTTAGCTATCTTCACAAGCCCTTTGTGGTTCTCAAGGCTTACATTGGAAGTATCTGAGTCATGCGATGAATACAAACACAAAGCAGTCACAATCTAAACCCCAGATCCATGAGGATAAATGTATACATATATGCTATTGTTTTGGTGTCTTTGTGTTGAACAGTAGTGTTGCAAAAGGTGAAGATGGTGGTCAGCTAAAGTGTGCAATACGATAATTGAAGTTGTCTCTAGGGTTTTCTTTGAAATATATGGTGTTTTAGAATATATCCATGTTTCAATATTTACTAATTCAATAACTCCAGTCCTACCCTTGAATCAAAATTTAAATCCTCATTGCACCAAATGCTGCACATACCTACAGAAGAAATGTTTCGCTAGTCATCTTGCTTCAACATAAAACTGTTAATCTATAAGCCCTTGTTGTTAGCCTGCCTTGACTATATGAATTCTGACTCCCATTTCCTTTTGAATGGATGTTGAGAAACTACATACCTAATTTGTTCAAGACCTTATAGGCTTCTAGAGATAAACAAGATAATTCATAAATGTTATTTTACTTGGTCATTCAACTGACTCCACCTATAGACAGTCATAGTGTCATGTTGCTGCACCAGCTGTTTGGAATAAATGGAAGTTCTATAATATATAAGTTTGAGAATAAATTGTTGACATTTGGATGACTTAGTGACTTGAAATACACATATTAAGGAACATCAGGAAGAATAGTTGTCAAAGAAAATTAGATGATATCTGTTGACAACGTAAAGGTATACAAAAAAATTGTAAATTGCTCATCAGTGTGGCCTTTTCTTCAGAACTCTAACATGCAGGGTGGCTGCAATAAGGTAATTGCTTTCCTGTTTGTACATATTTATTTTTTGTATAATATGAATTATTTTCTCAAAAAAATGCACAAACAACTAGTAGTTGTAGAAAAATTGATATATACTCATCAAAAGAGAGGATCAAGGGACTCACCAACGTTGTGTAGGTTTTTTGAAGCTGCTTACAAATTTATTTTGATTATTATGCTCCTCAATAATCACATACAGCATTACAACCAGTCTTGGGTGCAAGGTAGGATGGCCAGTACCTACCTAAAGTCTTCCCATGAACCCAAACATGACCCTTTCCCATACTCCTCAAATCCAGTGCTACAGGATTGTCATCTTCTGGGGCATCAATAACTGTTTACAGGTTGACAAAGAAACAAATCCATGACTTAGAAAGGATACTGGATGATAAAATCAATATAAACAAGCAGGGCAAGTCTTGGAATGCAATCAAGTACATTATTAAAATTATTTCTGCAATGACCTTGGTCCCTACTCCAATAATTTTTTTTGATGGCAATGAGAACAATGGTTTGACCCTCATAATATTGGTTGTTGATGATGGTAAACGCCTTCCCTATCATTCCCCAACAGCTGCAAAGACAAATGAGTAAAAAAAAACCAAAATCATTACTTTAAGCTGATCAAAATTGTCATGTCATTTTTTCTTCTGATTTTTTCCTGAATTTTTCCCATTTTTTCAAAAAATCATGATGTGCCGGTTTTTTTTTCAAAAAGTTGCGATTTTTTCAGGCCGATTTTTCATTTGAGGTTTGACATAGAAAAAAATCGTGATGTCATTGATTTTTGGGTGATTTTTTCATCTATGAAAAAAACACAAAAAATGAACTTTTAGAGTTATGCATTTTTTCAGAGTTTTTATATAATAAATATTTTGAAAAATATTCTAGTAGGCCTTTCCTTCATCTCTTGAAATTTTGGAAATTACCATTTTAGAAACCAAAATGTTTCTCCATTTCAGGTGAGTTGAGTTCAATTTTGCGAGTTCCCTGCCAATGTTTCAATCCAAAGATTACAAACCCATAAATACTTCCCAGCCATGTAGTTGATTTTTAGTTCTTCTACAGTGAAAAAGCCCAATATCATAGTTTAAAAGTAGAATGAATCTTTTTTTAGTATGGATTTGTCTATGCATCAATGTACCATATCTATCAATGACTCTTGTCCCCAATGCCCACCCTACACTATCTTCCGCTTCGATGAGGGGGACCCAGACGCCTTTTCTACCCACCTCCGATAGATTCTCCCATCCGAGACCCAATGCTCCTTACTTGATTCTGCCTCTACCAAGTATGATCTCCTCTCATCCACCATTTGGGATGCATCCCTCAAATCCTACCCTCACTCAACCTGATCCACTTACGTCTCCCAAAAACACAACTCCTGCCCTATGAACAAATGGTACGATGAGGAATGCAAGGCCCTCCACTGCCAGCTTCGACATGCATTCACCCATGCTCACCCATCCTACTGCAACCTCAAAGTTTCGTATCGCTGTCTCCTCCGCTGCAAGAAACACCTCTTTATCTTAGAGGAGATATGACTTATCCTCCCCCGCCGCTCCCCTCCCCCCTCCCATCCGACCTAGACCCCAATTTCATGTTTTCCCTCACATCCACTCTCTATGATATCCCTGGACAGGCCCAGATTCAAGTCACCTCTCCACCCTCATGCTTCTTATTTTCAGAAAGGGACATCAAAGAGCTTGTTTGATGTAGCAAATGAGGAAGGTTTTCAGGAAGAGTTCTTTAAGCATAGTTTTCATGCGTTGGTTTCTCACTTGGTTGATCTCTTCAACCATGTGATTCGTATAGGTTTTTCTTCGGCTTGGTTGCATCACATCATTCACCCGATACACAAATCGGGCCCTAGCTTGTATCCCAACAATCACTGGATGATCATGGTGGGCCATACATTCTCAAATCTCTATGCTATGACTCTCCATAGGAATCTCTCTAGTGAGCTTGAGCGTAAACATCTCAGAGCTAAGGGATAGGTAAGATTCTAACTCGATCATCAGACCATTGTTCACATCTTTACCCTCCGGGCCATCATTGAGGAGGCACAACATCGGTCTTCGAGGCTGTTTGGGTGATGAACAACAACAAAGCAGTAGATGATGAAGGTTTTCACGCAAAGTTCTTTAAGCAAGGTCTTCGTGCGTTGGTTTCTCACTTGGTTGATCTCTTCAACCATGTGGTTCGTATAGGTTTTCCTTCGGCTTGGTTGCATCACATCATTCACCCGATACACAAATCGGGCCCTATCTTGGATCCCAACAATCTCTGGACGATCATGGTGGGCCATACATTCTCTAAGCTCTATGCTCTGACTCTCCATAGGAAGCTCTCTAGTGAGCTTGAGCATAAACATCTCAGAGCTAAGGGATAGGAAGTATTCTAACTCGATCATCAGACCATTGTTCACATCTTTACCCTCTGGGCCATCATTAAGGAGGCACGACATCGGTCTTCGAAAGTCTACTGTTGCTTTGTAGAATTTCGAAAGGATTTCGACTCCGTCCCAAGAGAAGCCCTGTTCCACAGGCTCAGAGACATTGGCATGTTCCATACTTTACCATCTTCCATCATGCCTTGGGATTTATATTGATGAGCTATAGGCCTTTCTCCATGAGCATATCCAGGACAACGACCGGTGTCTCCACCAGGTTTTGATATCCATCTTACTTTTCATCGATGATGTGGTCCTCCCAGCCTTGTCTCTAATGGGATTACAGAGACAGTTGGATGCCCTAGCTCTCTTCTACGACCTTTGGCAGTTGACGGTCAACCTGGGTAAAACCAAGGTTATGATCTTCAACGGGTCGAAGAAGTCCATAGACCTTCATTTCTTCTTGAAAGGGGAGGAGATCAACATCATCAACGCTTACACGTACTTGGGATTACGGTTTTCAGGACCCCGTTTTAGTTTGTGATTGACTCTCCAACCTCGGATTGCTAAGGGTTATGGGTCTTTAGCTCTTCTTGAGAGACTACGTTTCGACTACCACTTTCAGGACATCTCACCCAAGATGTCTCTCATGGACTCCCTTATCTGACCCACTGTTCTCTGTGGCTCAGAGATCTAGGGGCATTCCTTATTGGAATCTGATTGGGCCTCAGTTGAGAGAGTCTAGGCCCTTCTCCTCACGCATCATTAGATTCAAGCAAACAGTTCCTCATCACATCATCTTGACAGAGTTTGGAGTTGGGCCCTTTCGACTTAAGACAATGTTCGTACTAGCCTCTTTTCTTCATCGCATTAAGAGCTTAGCTGACTCAATGAAGGGGCAAGATTGGTACACGTGCTTAGCTTACTGCTCTTCTGAGACCATTTCCTTCTCTAGCTCATTGGGTCGGGCTCGAGGTTGGTATGTAGGGGTTTCAGATCTTTTAGGGTCTGTGGGCATTCAGATTGATCGCCTCCCTCAGTTTCGGTATTCCTTGGATGCACTTGGCCATCTCCTATCGACTAGAAAGGTGTTGAACAAGATCATCAGAGATGACATTTATAGGCAGTTTATCCAGATCACTGGGGTTAACCCCCTTGGTGGGTTACGCCCTAAGATGGCCTTTTATGTTGAGCATTTCTTGGAGCTTTGGGATGGGTCATCATTCGACCACATTATACATTTCGATACTAGGTACATGCTCTTCACATTCCTCTAGGCCAGTTCAGAGTGGGCTCTCATAAACTTCGAGTAGAGACAAACCACTAGATTGATCGACTAGACATGATTTGTCAGTTATGCTAGCTACAGGAGGTCAAGACCGAGGAACATTTCACCTTCCTGTGACCCATACACTATGAGATCAAGGGGTAGTTTCATTGCTTATTCAAAGGGGCTCAAACCCTCACATGCTTCTTCAGGTATCCTAATCAATGGTGTTTAGCCTTATACATACAGAAGGCCCTCAGGCTTCGAGCCCATAATCTTCAGGCTCCTACGAGATCAAACCCTATTCAGCGGATCACCTCCTCCTTTTGGTGCTACCCTCAGGAAGGGGCACTAAGAGACAGTCTGACACTAGTGTAGCCCTGGACTCTAGATCAATGCGAACTCGTGGGACCTTCCCTCGTTCCACGAGATCTCAGTGGCATGAACAGACCAAATCCCCTTCCAGGAGATGGATGAGATCCCTCAGAGCTCATCGGTGCACTACCTCTACCAGTCAACAACACAATGGGCAATCCAGGCACCCCACCAGGTCCCCCTCGGGACAAACGACTATACTCAACTTTCTTCATTCGGCCTCGGATGGTAGGAGAGATGGATCCATTCCATGACAGATCTATTTTATTTCTTCTGGATCCTCTTGTCCTTAGATCTTCTTCTCCTATGGTACACCCCCATCCAGTGTTGCCAGAGCATGGGAGCGAAGCGGGAGCGTGGGAGCGCATTTTTCAAAAAATGGTCGGGAGCGAAGCGTCTCCGGAGCGTTTATATATATATATATATATATATATATATATAAATATTCAAAAAAAAACATGTAGAATGCCAAACTAGATGCAAAATTTATGAAACATGTATGTTTGTGATACTTCCAATATATGAAATGCCATCTAAATTCCATATTATCCATCATTCCATGAATCTTACGTAGTACATTAATGA
>ML781330.1:1012808-1030741 GCA_009831015.1 Picea engelmannii
TTGACCTTCTTTTGTTTTTCATTACTCAGACATCAATAAAATTATCTTATCTATCTTGTAAATATTTATTTTAGAATTGTACTAACTATTTTTTAGGTATTGTGTGGAAATAAAAAGGTTGTGCTATATATTTAAATTCTCTTTATTGGATGCAGGAAAGTCCTACAGCAGGATCTGGATTTGACACTTGCGATGTGGCAGCATGAAAAACAAAAGATCGATGAGGTTTGCATTTTGATTAATCTTTGATCTTAATTATGTTAATTGAATGGAAAAAATTGGTTCTAATTGAAACATTACCAAAGACGTGCAGAAGTTATTTTCTTAGATGCTTTCTAGATTTCATAATTATTTCTCAACTATGGAGCCCCAAGTGTGACATAACTGGCAAGCTGACTATTTTTATGAAATTTATGCTTTTTTTCTTGCCTAGAACTCCACGTAAAGTAATATACTCCACAATATGTATTTTGTGTTCTGCTTTACATTCTTCTGTTCTGAACATGACAGTGTTTGCCTGTTTGTCAGTGGCTTTTACAGAAGACATTTTATTTTCTGATGGTTGATTAATTTGGAAATAGATGTAACTTCATGCATTCTCTTGAAATGATTATTCAATTCTTAGTATTCTGTTGCCTTGCAGGATGGTGTTATTGAGAATGATTGGCCAACCCCAAGACCACCTGTTGCACCTTCTGTGAGGAGCAGACAAATCCCATGGAGACATCGACTTGATTCGATGAGCCCTGTAGATTCCAAAAGTACGGAAGCATCTACCAGCCTTTCTACGGAAGAGATCATAAATGACTCCGGCATTCATAATGGTGTAAAACAAAGTCTTGCAGAAGCAGAGGTCAGATTTATATCCAAATTCTTCTCTACATGTATATTTCTAATCAGAATGTGTAAAATAAGTATACATTTACTAGTATGAACCATGGCAACTAATTCCCATGATTACCAAGGTGCACATGGGTGATGTTGGGCTTGTTTAGGATCACCGTGCTGTTGTTTATGTGGATGGGAATTAATATTTTTTATAGATTTAGAAAATATCAATGTTGATAATGTGCTTTATATTAGAATTTCTTTTGCCATGAAACTCAATTCTCCATTTGTAAAAACATCAATTACATGAACATAGAAAATTGGACATAATGGTCCTGGAAACATGTAGTCCTGTAAGAGATTGTATTGTACTGTGTGGGTGTATAAAAAAGCTAGGAAGACCTGTAAATTGTAATGCTTTCTTATACCTTAATGTTTAATCGTATTATATCTCTTGAGTTCAAATTGAATTGGCCTTCTCCATTATTGATCAGGCTTTCACATCCACTTGTTGATTTTGAGCAGTTCTTTTTAAACACAATTAGTGTCTGAATTTTAAATATTTAACTAAGAATGGGCAAGGCAATTAGTCAAAAAATTGTGTGAAGTATAATTTGAATATTAAAGCTTATTCCAATATGTTGCCTGCTGTGATATTTGGGATTTGAAGTTAGTCAACAGGAATGTGATTATCAACTATAAAGTTACATTTGGTTCTTTCCTTTTATCAGGTGACAGACTCTGGTACATATCAACGCCAACCCATTGCTTCTTCTGCCTTGGTTGAGTTAACCACACGGCTTGACTTTTTCAAGGAGCGAAGAACCCAACTTATGGAACAACTTCACAACCTTGATCTCACATTTACTCCAGCTTCTCATGGTTACATGTACACTACATCTCCTCCTTGGACTAGTCCACAATAAGAAGTATTTCTTTGTGTAGAGGCAGGCTTGTTTTTTGTTGAGCGTGGGTTTTGTTTCCTATGTGTATATGCAGACTCCCATTTTTGGACATTTGTTTGTTGTTTTATTATATATAGATTCATTTAAGTTTCCCCTTAAACTTGTCACTGTATTACATCTTGTATATTCCTGAAAATATGGAAGAACAGCTTCGGGGTACCAAATTGTTCTTTTTACTGGCAGTTAAAAGGAGGCCATGGAAGAAGTTAATAGATTATTTTCAAGTATTCATAAGCTTCTTTTCTGGAACCCTTGGGGAATGACTGCTAGGTTTGCACAGGGATTGTAAAGCATGATCATTCGGCTTGTACCCAAAATTTGTACAATTACAGTGATTTTTGTGCAAGAGCCAAGATCTTTCTCTTGGTTGCTTTGTTGCAATTTCAGCGATTATATGACACAGATTTCTTGAAGCCATTGTTTATAAAATTTGTGGCTTGGAGATGGAAGGTACAGATTCATTTCAGGATTCCTTTTTCAAGGATTATGTTCATCTTTAAGAATATGGTTGTCATCAAAGAAGTAACTGTCCTTTCCTAGATCTGTGACCGTTTTTATCCATGATTTGTTTTTTATTCCATCAATTGTTGCACATCACCACTTGGCATGACTACAATATATCTATTTATTTTCTCATAGCACCGTTTGGTGTGGAAAACAACAGAGTTCATGGTTGATAGTAGAAATCCCAGGCAAAAGTCCAAAAAGTAGCCTGCCTGGATAATGACTACCATCCCCAGGCTCGAGAACTAATTGGTAGCCAGCCTGGATATTGACATACCACCATAGTGGAGAGTAAGGGGATGGACCTCACGACTTTTATTCCATGATTCTTGGTAGGATTCCTTGCCTCGACGTTCAGTACTTCTATATTTCAATAGTTTAACGCACATGATGTTTTGGCATGGTCTGCAGCGTATCGTTCTTGGGAGCTGGATACAATTTATTGCCGTCATTGCATGGGTTTATGTTTGGTCACTTTTCTGTGACTGCGGGCTCGTTTCCTTTGTATGAATAAAATAACGATGGAAAAATTATATAGATGGCAGATCGTTTCTGACAGTAAAGACGGTGTATTTCAGAAATTTTGTAATGAGCTAGCATAATATACCTTTAGATAGATTTGCAGGATGCTTCACTGTGATAATTACCTTACACATATTACATTGTCATTGGGCAATTGACAGTGATAACTGAGATTTTAGCAAGACAGGAACATTGTCCTGTCAACTACTAGATACAAAGTGGTGCTAAGTACCTTATATGGAATTGCATTGGGGTTTATACTGTCCGTTTAATGATGTAAGCATATTGACATGCCCAGATAATTCTATATCCAATTGAATAATATGCTTTCAATGTTATGGGCTTTCATTGATTCTCAGAGGTAACCGATACAGGATTATAGCAAAATTCCAAACATGCATATTTTAGTTGACAATTGTGTCCATAAAGTTATTAAAGATATGTCAAAGAATGTATAATACAGTTTCTGCACCCGAGTCGAACACCTATATTCGGAAGTCCAGTTTATTGTCTATTGGAGCTAACGTGTTTTGTACTCGAATGGTTTCTAGAATTGTGATTTGCATTGGAACAATTCTTAAGAAAGGGAACTATGATTGGCACTAAATAGGTTCTACAACTGTAATTTGCATAGAACAAATTCTTGAGAAAGGGAACTACAATCAGCCCATGCTCTTGAATGTATCTTGTTAAGGCTACTTCTTGTCATGAACATATTTATGAAATCATGGACTATGTTGGGTTTGTGATATCATATAGTAATAGAAATTGGTACCCCCGCTAGTACCATGAGCTATCTTCAGGGTGGTATGGTAACAGATGCTTTTTTAGGTTAAATGTCTGAGTGAGTGTAATGAGCATAAATTACATCAATTATGCTCATGGACGTGGACGTGTTTCATAGATAGTATACGCCCTATCTTTCATCTTTGTAATCAATCAATCATTAATAGGTTATATTTTCTCCTTTGGACCAATGGCTTTATGCTGGCTTACAATTAATAACCTATTCTTTTTTTTCAAAGATTCGTAATTGTTTTATTTAATGATCCTTATTGTGATTCCCAATCACTTTGAATAGTGAGAGATGGCACACTATATATCTTTTGAGGATATAGTTTATGTTAATTTCATTGTAACGTGATGGAATGCTACTCTTTTTCTATCTTATAGATAATTATTTCTTTAATTTTAGCATAATTTTTTCGAGCAATTCTAATAAGAAAAGTGAAGAACTATATCACAAGCTTTTAACTTTTGAAGCATAAAATTTAGATTTCACAAGCGTAATTAATCATTAATTTTAAATTTGTACATGTATACATCTTTAATACTTGTTGGTTGAAAGTTGTGAATGATTTGCTAAATCAACACGAATACAGTTACTGGTAACTGAAAAGTACCACAATTTCATTTGTATAATTCCTCTTCAAATAAAATAATGCATTAAGTTGTCATATGATGCATTAAGTTGTCATATGCTGTTGCTTGAATTCAGTGACATTGTTCCTTGCAATTTAAATGGGACTTTTTTTTTTCATAAATTAAAATGGGATTTATGGACTTAAATATAAAAAAGTACTAACGAACACACACATATAACCCCAAGGATTAGTTTAGTTGATAAGACATTTATATATGAAGTCGATATAGGTCTCGAGATACATTCTTGTCAAATTCGAAGGGTACTTCATGGATATATATATATATATATATATGTGTGTGTGTGTGTGTGTGTGTGTGTTGGGGGGTATACACAACCTCTTATTCTATATGATGCATTTATTTAACTTTTATATGACATGCATTATGATAGTATATGATTTCAGTGATTTTCTTTCTTTCAACTCATTAAGGTTACAATTGTGGTGAGTGATAGGTATAATGGCTTTGTATTGGCTTGAATGCCACTTTCATCAATATGATTGACAATTCATGAGGTGGATGGTAAGACACGCTTCTTCTCCTAGTGATATGTTCTTCCTAGTATAGTGTACCCACAAATGTGTCTGGCAAAAACTATCTATCACTAGTGTATATTTATTTTGATCTTTTTGTTCCTTGTTTATATGGAGGTGATTTTGACGCATGTTTCCTAAAATTTGTAGGAGCAAAGGAATGGCAGTTTTGCAGGGATTAAGGCATCATATCAACCCCAATGACAATTAACTTTATTTTTACATCTTAACACAAACAAACACAATCATGCCCTCTTACTAATGGAAGATTTATTTTGATGCATCACTGTTAATACATGTGGATTTAGGCCAAAACTCTCCAGTGAATAAAGCAGTCAAGGAATTATGATACCACTTTGCATTTTCAAAAATGAGTTGATTGTTGGTTTTTTTTGGTTGAGGCTCAAGGCCATAGTGGTTTGTGCCCTTTTTGTTAATATTAGGGTTTTATATGATTCAAACATTTAATTAATTGTGCATCCATGAAGATCGGATGGACCTAGGCAAACTGATAAGCAATGTTATGAAGCTTAAACTTCAAAAGACAAAATATAATATGATAATTGAATTGCTATAGATAAATGATAGGTAGTTAAGAAATCTCTTATATGCGTGTCTAAGAGGTGCATTTTCACATAATAATTAATTTTAGGTAATGTGGTTTATGTTGATTACAATGAGAGACATTTTCCATGTACCAATTAATGACATACAAGAGGTGTTTGGGATAGTAATGTCTAAGTTTTTGTTTATGATAAATTTTTAATAAAATGCATAATATAGTGCGTGCTGTGATAAGACATCATTTTATATATTATTTTCTTTAAAATAGAAATCTCATAAGATAATATATACTCTTAAAGTGGTTCAAGAGCTATTGTGAGAACCCTCTTCAATAATTTTGTAGGAAATAYGTTTTGTTACAAATAATTTGCTCTAAAAATGTAGAATACCATTTTCTTTGAATTTTTTACTTTTTACAGTGCAAACATTCTACAAAAATCAGAATTGTGGTAATTTAAAATTGATATTCAATCATTTTAACTTTGGTTTGTTTYCATTTTTTATTAAGTTATATTAAGGCATGGCAAACAAAACTCATTGTGTTTTTGTTAAATATTAAAGGTACTAAGATGTTAACTATAACTGCCCTGTATTGGGTGGTATGTGAAATATTCTGTAGTATAGTAATTTTCAGATTAGTTACACATGGTTGCATGATTAGGGACATGTAACATTAAGATCACTTAAGCTCACTAAGAAAGCCTATCTTTAAATAATTTATACATGTTTTGCATAACCCACATAACCATTACATCATTAAATAAACACTAATTTCTCACAACTTGGACTTGGTAATGGTTTGGCAAAGGGGAACTTGGCAATTTAAAATTACAATAGAATTGTAAATGGCCTTCGATTATAGATGTTGATGCAATTATTGTTAGGTTCATAAATGTTTTGCACAAGGACATTAAATCACTAGATAAAGACTATAGTCACACAACTTGAACTTGGTAATGGCTTGGCACATGCAAACTTGGCAACTTAAATATGCAATAGAATTATAAATGATCCAATTATAGATGTTGATGTGACTTGTTACACTGCTATTTGGAGCCTTGGTTCCCACTAAAATGAGATATCCATTCTCCATGGTTTTGCATGGGGGATTTTAGAAAATCAAATAAAGAAGATTCACAATTTATTGTGTTTTATTCACATAATAAATTATGGATATACATCATTTGCTATATTTTTCAGACATAACTTGTTTTTTGGATGCATTTATACGACATTGTGCATTGATAAATTTTAGAGAAAACATTTTATTGGCATAGTGAACTATGGATACACATTGTTTGTTACATCTTTGGGACATGATTAAGTCACTGGTTGCATTTCTAAAACATGATTATGCATTGATAAATTTTAGAGAAAACAAGGCAATACAATATTTGTAAATAATTTGAGTCTTTGCTTCTCTTTTTCCTGAAATTGTAACCTATGCTTTGCACATGGACTTTAGTGAAACATCAAACATGTTTTAATATAGAGAAAATTCACTGAAAATGTTTTAAACTATTTTCCAGTTGTTATATTGGTGGTCACCAGATTAGATAATGTAGGCTCATTGCATCCTAACTTTTACATATGCCAAATATCACGATTTAAGAATCAAGATAAAATTTTAACAACGTAATTAACTTTCCTATTTAAGTACATATTTCAAAATAACATACAAATTGGGCATAAAGACAACAAATGTTTTGACAAGATGCTATTAATTGACCTAGATTCAAAATAACTGGAAACAATATTAAGTAAATTGCATTGTTGATTGAATGAAAATTGAAAGATGTTAGTTAAGCACAATATTTTAAAGGAGTGTCACATGGCAAGCTTGGATATAAGGGGCTAAGACTTCATGACCTCTATAAGAACGATTTATTTGTTTCCAAAGCATATGCAAGGAATGATAGAGCTGCAAAAACAACCTTGAGGTGGAACAATAACAAATTAAGACCCTGTTTTCTTTCAATGACCTTTCCATCTAGTGGATACCAAATATAGTCCAAGATAACATATTGTCAAGAGATATCCTCTAGTACAATGCTTTAAAATATTATAAAAATGTGATTAAAATAATTATATAACTTTAGAAGGTGGCATGTTGTTGAGAGATATCATCTAGTTCAATGCTTTGATATATTCTAAAAATATAATTAGAAAAATTATAGACCCTATGACTTCTCCAAAAGAGAATGGATTTGTTTCCAACAATAAAACAAGTTTTGACCATCCAACCTAGAGAAGGTGCAACTGACAAGATTACAAAGTTTGTCCTTATATACTGCTAGTTTCATGCTTGACTTATTTCTAATCATGCAATGAGAGTGTGATAGTGTTAGAAATGCATAACACCTTAACATGGTATACATATTGTTGGATAATCTAAGGAGCTTCTAATAACTAAAAAGTTAGCCAAAAATGAGACTTAATGTTATTTCTCTTACCTAGCTTCACGTAATTGTCAAATATTGAAAACATCTTTGAACCTAAGAAAGCCATATTTGTCTTCTTTGGGATAATGACCTAGATCAATATTGGTGTAACCTTCTTATCATGSTCTTTCTATTCCAAGGAGGAAAATTTTTGGTGTTAATCATAAGCTTGAGCCATATGGCCTTATGTGGTTGACATTTACATGATTATGATGATRTATAATATCATTCTTTAGTGTCCACAAACTTATCTTTCATTGACCATATTGTTATTGCCTCTAATTGTCTCATGCAAATACAAAATCAAGTGGGGAAAATGAGCATGTTCTTCGAATGGCTCTTGTTTGATTAATGATTATGRCAATGTGTTTTGCACAGTGGACAAATTTCCACYAGAGTAGGAAAAAGTAGGAAGAAGAGGTTAGGATTGGAGTCAATCCTTTCATATCTCTCATGTTTGACACCATGATGAAGCACTTTTAACCATTTCAAGTGGGAGGGACTACTCAATTAGAGAGTTGGGAAAATTGCCTTGGCAAGATAAAATCTTATATTTAGAAACCAGACTATTTTTGTTTTTGACCACCCAAATCAAAAGGTTGAGATAGATGGTGTTGATTTTGGCAAGCTTGGGCTTCAATAAGAATGCATGGGGCCATGATGGTCGCACTTAGGACCCACCAAGAGGTGGCTGCCTCTAAATTCATGTGATGGTGTATTCGTATAAGGGAATGACCATTATTATGCAACCTTTATTAGAAAATATCTAGGAAATCCATGGTTATTAGTTAGAAAAGAGCCTAAAATACACATGTTTCTAAATGAGCATTATGTTTTTTTGCATGGGGCTATGATGAACACACTTAGGACACATCAATAAGTGGTTGTCTTTGAATTTTATGTGATGGTGTAGGTAGGTTAAGGAAAGACCATTATTTTGTTATCTTTGTTTAAAATAAAATTCTTAGAAATCATGGATATTGGTTAGAAATATAGCTTAAAAGACATTTTATATCTAAACACGCATTATGTTATTTTGTATGAGGCCACAATGACCATAGTTTGTACCCCTTAATAGGTGGTTTCCTTTGAGTTCATGTGATAGTGTATGCATGTTTAGGAAATGTCATTATTTTCTAATGTATGTTTTATTTTTTTTAGAAATCCATGGATATTAGGTAGAAATGTAGCCTACAGACATATTTTGTATCTAAAATAACATTATGTTCTTTTTCATGGGGCTATGATGACCATGCTTAGTATTCTCTAATAGGTGGTTGCTTCTGAATTCATGTGATGGTATATGCATGTTAAGGGAATGTCATTATCTTGTAATTTTTGTTTAAAAAAAATCATAGAGATCCATAAATATGAGTAAGAAATCTAGCCTAAAAGACATTTTGTATCCAAGTGAGCATTAATTTGATTTGTTTCTAGTTGAATTAGTGGTGGTTAGTATTTCACATTTTTTTTTAATACTAAAAGTAATGTTGTAGGCCATGTAAACCATTGTGATGTTAATGACAAATGTTTTTGTGTGCATGTGTCACACACACACAAGAGCTACTAAACTAATACTATTTTTTCTAATTGAACACAATTTAATGATCTACTTAATCATCATATTTCTAAGGAATATTCTCTTTGTCGATTGCTTTAAATGAATATAATAAGAAAACATCTACATAAGCACCCTACTTCTAACAAAATTACTCGTTATAGATTGCTTGAAATAAACTCTGTTACCCCCTCACATCTAGGAGTAACTAGAGGATATTTTTTCACCTATGATCCATATCATAGACAAGAGTGCCATAGTTGAGGTCCATGGTTCTCCATAGACAATTGAATGATGATGCTTCCCACATTTTTCTCAACTCACTCTCTTTTGATGATTATGGTGTTTGACATACATGAGGTACCTTGGTTCATTGCTTCATATTAAGTGTTAATGCCTTATGTATATGCCATGAAAGTAGTGACGAATGGTTGAGTCGGATAATGGATCACGATGCTCTAAATTTGTGCATTTTCCTTGTTTTACCTTGGTGGTCATCATCATCTCCTAGATACGTGTTGTCAATCTTGGGCAGAGTTGTACTACTAGGGGGCTTTGAGAGGTGTAGTGTGTCCATATCCTAACCCATACCTAACATTCTCCATTTTTTCCAATTTCTGTCATCCTCGCTTTGGGGTTCATGGTCATATGTCACACATATAGTTTCATGCTTCATAACCCCATGAGAAGGAGCTTGAATGCTTGAGGTTGGTGCAACTTAATAAAAGAAAGAAAAGAGCAAGATGCTAAAGTCAAAATGCAAAGCAAAATGAAAAGAAAAGAAATGGTAAAGAACCAAAATAAATAAAGAACGAGCAATGCCCCCTCACTATGAGACCATCATCCCAAGTCCTATGCAATGAATGCATATCTAAAAAGGACTAAAAGAAGTAAAGAAAAAATCAAAAGCCATGAAAGATTAAGTGTATAAAGAAAAAATAAAAAAGGGATTTGGAAAGACATAGTGTCGATGAAAGGGAAACACAATGCATAAGCACTCCCTCATTCCAAAGGTGCTCATGTGGACGAATATATTACATACCTCACATGACTATGAAATACCACTTATGAAGTTAACCCCCCCAAAATACCATCTATCATTACACATGCTCCTTGATGGGTTCCTTGGGAAATACTTCTCTTCTTGGATACTAACACATGTAATAGGGGATAATGATGACCCTTCATCGTACCTAAACTTGGCAAATTTTAACGTCCCCCAACCCAATTGAGGAGCATTACGATGCATAATGTTGATACTGAGAGGGGAGGGTGAATCAATATCAAGTACAATTTATCACCTTTTAAACTTTAACTTTTCAATAAAATAAATGCATTCTAATATACAATAAAGAGCAAAAGAAGAAATACACAATGCACAACATATATGTGGAAATACACATAATGTTTTTCTTATATAAGAACAAGATTACATTCATAGGAAGCTACAACGTCCAAGATTCTCCAGCTTCAATTCGAAGGAGGCTTCAACCCCCTAGTTTACAGGCTCCAACCTAAAGGAAGCTACAACTCCCTAGATTCTCTAGCTCCAACTAGAAGGAGGCTCCAACCCCCTTTCCTTGCCCCTTTCTTCCACCCTCAAATGTGTATATAAAATAATCAACCTGTCACTGTCACTGTCACTGTCTCTGTCACTATCATTGATACATCATTATCATCAAACTGGGTCCACATAGAAACTAGGTCCACATAGAGATCTTAGGTCCACATGGGTCCACACATAAAACCCAACAACCACATAGAACCCTATGCAAAGAATCAATCTTCATATCAAACCCATAAGACTAAAAAATATGCTTCATAAGAGCTCCTTATCCTCCCAGTTCCTTCGCTACCAAACTTGTGCTAAGAGATCACAAGCTTGGATACACTAAAAATGCAAAAATCCATCCTGTATTTATAGTAGTTGTCCCTATTTTTAGTTTCTGGGTTGACTTGGCTGAACTGCCCTCAATTTATTGGTTGGGTTTTCGGACGAAAGATTTCATATCTCCTCATTCCTAGGGAGTTAGAGGAACTTCCATATACCATTGGAAATCTCTTGGAATAAGCTTTCAAACCATGTAACTTTTGCTTCCATTTGAGTTAGTTATGTAGGGTAAAAATTCCCTCGAATATAGGGTATCCAAATTGACCACAAATAATACTTTCAACAATCTCCATCTTGCAATATTTATCTTGGACATTTGTAGGCTTCTTCACTTGACTTCAAGGATTCTTCAAAGCATCTTCCCATGAGGGCCATACTTAAAACTATGCCATAAGGGGACCACTTTGGAGACTCCTTCAAGTAAACCCATAGGATTCTTCATGATGATCACCAATGATTGACTTTGACATCAATGACAAAACCGTTCAACACATAATATTTTTAAAATTGATTTTTTTACAACTAATTCAATTTCCTGTAGCTTCCAACTACGGTTTACATACATATTTAACTGTTGTCTATTACCATAAATTAGATGCATCCACAACATGCTAAAATAGAAATGAAATGAAACTAATAAATTAACATAACAACATATAAATTCTTCTCAAGTACACATAGTTCATGCATAACAATTTAACTCATAAATACAAGACAAAAAACAAATAAAACACTTATCTTTCAAATTAGTTGTGCAACCAACTACTTGGGACGAATGCTCCACCCAACCATAGGATTTATACTCCAAATATCATCAACAAGTCACCCCCGAACTGAGGCTATTAATCCACAAAAGAGGGTGATCTCTCATTGTCCACTCACAACTCAAAATTCCCACAACCCACTGGTTTTCAAATTCCCACAACCCACTGGTTTTCTCCTACAACTATCTCGATTATCCACCAGCTCTCTTCCTCTCGACTTTCCCAACCCAAGGAATGTACCTCTTCACTGACCTCATTCCCTCGGGTGTCCCATTCGTGTATCAAGATCTCTTTGGCATAGGTAATCATGAATCTATGAGCTAGGAAACTCAAGGGAAATCACAACCAAGAAAACTACCAACAACAACAACAAACGCTTGTTGTTACAGTGCAACTCACACATGAGTTCACTCTTTAGGCCTGACAACCCGAATCTTTAGTATTCAGCTCCAAAACGCTCCAAAAATTCTCCAGCATGCTCTAAACTTCACCCTCCATGGTTGTTTCATCTCCAAGCTCTCTTTCTTGCTCTCTCCTTGTTTCTCATGCACCAAAAACTGAATGTGTAAAATTGTTGTAGCTACCCATACAAATTTCCTCTCTTTGTCTTACTTGGTTGACTCATACACTTTCCCAAGATAATTGTACTCATCCCCCATGCTCCTAATAACTATGGGATCTGACTTCTCACACCCACCCTCTCACATGCATTCAATGATTAGATTTGGGTACACTAAATCGAAAAATAGAGCTTAATACATAATGATAATAAAATTTAGGAATGTGGGTGAATTAATAGACATGGGTAATTTCTCCCTTGGACCCCTCTTAGACATTCTCCTAGACCCTCCCCTCTCTTATGTATTAATTCATCACCCATATCTATCCATGTCCCCTTAGCAACTGGCATCACATTTTGTTTATTAAAACTTAGAAATACATTTTGCATATACATCCCTTTGGTCATAGCCACACATTATATCTACATAAGCATTAATTCAACTGGGGATTATAGTGGGGATGTTACACAAATTGTATGAATTATATGAGCTATTGTGAAGTTAGAAGATGATACTTGATGTTTCTCTACCTAATGGAATTTACATTTGACATAACTCACTTTTTATGTTGCATTGGGATTTTAGCACATGTTTTGAGGGCGACCAACTTCAAACAAAAATAATCTTTTGATAGAATGCCCAAAATTACACTAGATCAATGCCATTATATGTAGAATGGTCACGAGATTTTCTAAATGTGGTCATAATAGAAATTTAGGAAAAAATTGACACAATTATGGTGCTTTTAAAATCTGTTGTGAGAAGATTATCCTTGAATTTCTTACCACTTGTGGGGTGCCTTTGGAGGAGGTCATTGAGGCTTTTGAGGAGCTTTCTCCACCTTTTAGGAGGTCATTCCACTTGCTGAGGAGGATGAATTGGCACTAGAGGAGAGTTTACTTGTTTTAGGGAGCCTATTTGGGGTCTTTTGACTCATTCACTCATGTATCATCACATATATTATTGTATAGGTGGCATAACCAACTCATAGTTTATGTATTTTTCACCATACCTCTAGGGTTTTAAAGAGATAATGACATTTTATATTCTTTAGAGCTAAACGTTGGGATAATATTATTATTATATTGAGAGAGTTGCTAGATCTCTTCATATAAATAGGAGAAGCACCTCTCATTTGTAACTCATTTCAAGAACTTGTGGAGAAAACTTGTCTACTATCATCACTGTTGGAGCTGCCTTTTACAAGTGTTGAAATGTAATTCTTGAAATCAAAAGTTTACCCCGACATGTGAAGTGGCGATGGCCTTTATAGTCCTAAGTCACCGTCGCTTAACCGTTAAGCAAATCTATCACTTTTATGACCTCGCGCTATCGCGCTTTGGGAGTTACAAGTCGCAAGGTTTTCAAACTTTGATATCTGAAGTCGCGAAACGGTTTTAAAAAGTTCACCCAGGTTGGTGTCAGGGGTAAGTCACTTTAAACCCTAGTTAAGCACTGTCGGGGTTTCGTGACTCGACAATCGCTCTCCCAAAAAACTATACCTTTGTAGCCCCGAGTCGTGATTTTTATTAATTAAGCATGGGTTAATTAAGAGCTTAAGTCAGATCACGTTTTCTAAACTAAATCGCATCATCACGATTTCGGGTTTTGGGGGCTCAAAGGGTAGGAGTGATTTCTTCCAATACAAAGAATGTCGAAAAGGGGAAATTAAAGACTAAAAAAAACCTAATTAAAGGAGCTAAGCAGGATTAATCGATGCATCAATGAAAACTTTAATATGCACTGTCCGCGGAGTAATTTTAATTTTTTTTTGCGCTGATTTGTGCTATGAATCGTCAAACAATTATGGCATTTATTTGGACTACGATGAGGTGACAGATAGTAGGATCTCACTTTTACTACTAAATCTTTATTTAAGTGATTTGACCGTTTGGTTCACAAGGACACCAGGGTTTTAAATGACTAAGATAAGGGGTTTTTTTCATTATTTCAATTTTATTTCTATTTTGCGCGTAGAGATTTTTTCATCAGGATAACTTCTGCCTGTATTTACAATTCTTGCTACAGGTGATCTGCGTACATAATTCTCTTTCATGGATCCACGAAAGGCGTTCAAGGCGGCTGCTGAAATTTCAGGTCAGGGCTCCGATGCTGTTTCCGATACTTCACCCCGAAGTATTAATACTGTCAAAACCTGGACATACATCTCCGACATTCTTTAGTCCGAATCAGTGAATTGTTCAGATGATTCAGGCAGAAATTCACAAAATAGAAGCAAGACCACGACTCCTCCCCTATTACGATATGATCATATGGGTGCTAGACCATGTGGATATCCCGACCAGAACTGTCATCATCGAGCAGAAGGTGACGATTGGGACTTTTAGACCAGAACATTTGCAGGCAATGTATCAGCTGTCACCCAGACCAAACTTTGCATACAATGCCGAATTTCTGGAAGGTTTCAAGGAGAAGGAATGCGAGCAATATGGCATAAACTTGTTCGATCTAATCAGGGATTGGGTTTCGCACCCCGCAAAATTTAGGGCGGATTCTAATGGAATTTATTCAGTCTCCTCCTTAGAGCCACCATTCAGGTATATATCAATGATGGCCTGTAGGTTGTATGGGAGGGAGGACACCACATATTTTTTTCTCCCGTGGGTGCCTCTGATTCATACAATCGCTGAAGGTCTTTCTTTCGACTGGGCCAAACTGTTTTCGGACAGTTTAACCAGTTGAATTACCGAATATCGAGCGCAGAAGGCAAGTGGGAAAGAAACTTCATTTTTCATGTCTGCCTACATCATGGATGCCATTTGTTTCATGACGCCTTTCTCTCTAATAAGATGGAGTTGGACTCCATCTAGTATAGAGCCCACCCATGTCTACCACTCGAAGCTTTGGGAGGATAAGGCCAAAGAATTCATCTACGAGATCTTCAACTGGGTAATGGTGCCACTGCATGTCGCCATTTTTGGCTAGCCGCCTCCCAGGATATCAGATAGCATTGCGACCAACCTAAGCAGCGTGGTAGATTGGTATCTAGAGGTGAAATCTTCGTATATCAGGGATTTCAGCACCTCTGTCCCTCCATATGCCCTCTCGCTATTCCTACCAGATATGCTATTGTGCCCTGAGATTTCCAGACAGTCTGTGATCGACGAGATAAGCAAGGAGATCAAAGGAGTATCAAAAAAGGTATGGCCTCCCTTCCCTATTTGTATCGGTGCATATTCCTTCTTAGATTTTGGCCACGCCAAAGCCGAGGCTGCGGCTCTTGAAGAAATGAAGCTGGTAGACATTGAGTTTAAGAAGCATGACCCTAGTAAGGTTGTGAGAAATCACCTGGCAAGTTGCATCCTGAAGAGGTAGGAACATGAGGATTCCCCTCATGACGAAATATTCCGGGGTGCGAGGTCCTTCACGGAAGTCCTAAGTCGGATTCAAGCGTTGCCACCTGGAGACATGACTGAATTTTTGAAATTTCGGGAACACCGACAGAGTTGTCTCCCCCAAGTTTTACAGGGTGAAGCCCCAGAGCTTCCAGTTACAAAGCAGACGGGAGCCAAAGGTGCAAAGGACTCGAGTCCTAGCGGGGAGAAGGACCAAGGGAAAACCAGGGAGTCTGGAACCTCAGAGCTAGGAGCTGAAGTCCCCCAGAAGCAGGAAGGAAACCCCGAAAAGGGCGCGCCAGGCAAGCAGGCCCAAGGCCAAGCGAAGATACCTTCACAGGGATAAGGTGACTCACTTTCGCTTGCGCCAAACGAGCTGGTTACAGAAATCACCCCGAAACAAACATCCAAGCAAATCGACAGTCCGATTACTATTGTCACACCCTTGCAGTTCACAAAGGGGAATCTTGATGATGGATGGATTTTCAATGAAGAACAGACACCTATTTATGTAGAGGAGTTGCCTCCCAATGAATTTTTCTTTGACAAGAAAAGAAAGGTCGTGGCAAGGCAAGGATTTTATCAAAAAGAGGGCGTAGTAGCTAAAAACTTTAAAATCATGACAGATGGGAAGGCCACGAAAGAGGAAAAATTTGCAGAGGAGATAACTGGGATGCTAGGGGCTTATGCTACAACCAATCAATATTTAGTTGGGACTTTGACGGCCCAGTTGAAATGAAAGAACCTTCTGATCAGTAAATTGGAAGCTAAGGTAGCTACTGTCGAAGCGAATGCCAGGGATGAGGTGAGCAGGAGACTTGAGGAAGCCCGAACAATCGACCTGCGTGAAATCAAGAAGCTCGGGTCCGACCTCGAGCAGGTGTGCCAGTCGGCGCAAACTAGCCAAACACAGGTAGGCCAGCAGGGACAACAAATTATAGAGTTGCAGTCGAAATTGGAGGTGGCCGAGAAACAGGTTGTAGAAATAAAAATGTTCAGATCACAGGCCATCGAAATCCCACATAAGGTACTTACGGCTCAACAAAACTTGCTGGCAAAGGTGAGAACCATTCATAACCATTTCCGGACGATAGAGAAAATATTATTAGAGAACATTTCTTCCAGAGAAAGAGAAGTCGGGGCAGGATGGGTCGTTTTCCAAGATGCTGTTATAGCTACAACGAAGATAGAGACGATCAACACCTCAAAATTATCCATCGCTGAACAAAACAAAGGTAATATCCTGCTGAAGGTTTGGGAGTAGAACATATCGGAAAGCAGGGGGAGAGCTAACGAAGTAAAGAATTTTTGTGAGGAAACGTTCTCTTTAATAAGTAAAGGTTTGATAGATCTTGATGAGGAGAGCAGTGCTGAGACACTGGGAAAAATCAATATAGCTAAACATCTATTGGACATCAAAGAAAACATCGAGGAGCAACAAGTGGAGATATCCTAGATCAGCCAGGTTGATATGACCCAAATGGACAAATGGCTAGTACAACCAAATTTACAATTATGCTCCATCATCGTAGAGGACCGACAAGTGGGACAAATTTTACCACAGCTGGTGAAGAATTGTTACACTCTTGAAGCGAGCGACCAAGCAGAGCCTTCCAGGTTGATAGGCCAGTTGGTGGATAGGTGCATCACTTGCACCGAGCAGGCGAAAGGGTAGGCTTCTGGTGTCAAATAATGACAGATGTCTGCCTGTTCTATTTTTAGAACCCAAAGAGTAAAGAAAGGAAGGTGCTCTGCCCGCAGGAAGGAGGACAAAGACAAAGAAGTGAAATGCATAAATTTCCCATTTTGTAACCGGAAAATTCTGGAACGATTGAGATTCTAGCATTTAAAAGTTTGTATAAATATGCATTTTGAAGTGAGAATAAAGGCTGGACCTTTCTTGGCCGATTGATATAGAGACTTTCTCCCTTTTGAAAATTAATACAAAGCAATTCGAAGATTCCTGATTCCGTGAAGACTGAGTTATGAGTTTTGTTTTCTCTGTTATCTTATATTAAGTTT
>ML781330.1:1035748-1054722 GCA_009831015.1 Picea engelmannii
AGCCTTCACCACCCCTTGGGGTACATTTATGTATGACAAGATGCCTTTTGGTTTAATGAATGTAGGTGCTACTTTCCAACTTGCTATGGATATCGCTTTCATTGGCGAAAGGGAGAAATTTTTGGTTATCTATCTTGATGATCTGACCGTTTTTTCTAAATCCAATGAAGATCATCTGATACATCTCAAGCAGAAATTTGAGAAATGCTGCAGGTTTGGTTTGTCTTTAAACCCCAAAAAGTCTCACTTTGCTATGCAAGAAGGTAAACTCTTGGGCCATATTATGTATCGAGATGGAATTAAAATTGATTCTAAGAGGGTTGAAGCTATAGACACCATAAATATCCCTAGGAATGTAAAAGAGATTCAGTCATTCTTAGGAATTTTTTTTTTTTTGAGGAGATTTATCCCAAACTTTGTTGAAATCGTGAAGTTGATCACAGATATGCTAAAGAAGAACAACAAAGTGAAATGGACAGCAGAAGCCAAAGCATCGTTTGCATGCATCAAGAAGGTTATAAGCGAGGCACCCGTACTGGCAAGCCCTGATTATCTAAAAGATTTTCTGATTTTCTCGTTCGCCTCCGAACACACACTTGCCGCGGTACTCCTCCAGAAAAATGAAGAAGGTTTCGAGCAACCAATAGCCTTTTTTAGCAAAAGTCTTAGAGACGCTGAACTTAGATACGATATAATGGAAAAGAAAGCGTATGTTATGGTGAAGGCGTTAAAGGCTTTCATAACCTACGTGCTACATTCCAAGGTAATTGCGTACATACCCACCAGTTCTGTAAAAGACATTTTGGTTCAGTCCGACAGTGATGGAAAAAGGGGACGGTGGCTTGCTAAAATTCAAGAATTTGACCCGGAGATAAAACCGACGAGATTAGTAAAGGGAAAAGGTTTGGCTAATCTCTTAGCTGAATCCAATTTCAGAGCCCTCAGGATAAATGGCCTATAGGGATGTGAAGAGTGCGTGGACATGAACGAGCTCGATGAACAAATAACTGCCATCAGAATCGAAGAGAAGTTTGCCTCATCAGATTGGTATAAAGGCATAGTGTCCTACCTATTGACCCTGAAATGCCCGAGTGACTTATCCCCATCTAAATCCAGGACGCTAAAGCTGCATGCAGTGAAGTACTGTATATCCGAAAGCCAATTGTATTGGAAAGATTCACTAGGCTTCCTGTTGGTTTGTTTAGTTGAATCAGAAACAAAGAAGGTCATAAACGAATTTCACAAAGGAGTGTGCGAAGGACATCATGCCTGGAGGGTAATGACTTATAAGATCATGAGGGTAGGATATTATTGGCCCAAACTATTCCCAGACGTCAACGCCAAAGTCAGAGCCTGTAACCCTTGCCAATTGTTCGCAGACAAGCACAAACTCCCAGCGCTACCGTTGGTGCCGGTCAAAATGGAAGCCCCTTTTCAACAGTGGGGACTAGATTTTATAGACGAAATTAACCCTCATTCTAGCCCTCAACATAAATGGATCCTGACTGCTACAGATTACTTCACCAAATGGGTGGAGGCTATTCCAACTAGAAAGGCAACGAATTCGACGGTAATGGATTTCCTAGAAGAGAACATTTTGTCTAGATTTGGCTGCCCCCGAAAGATAGTCAAAGATAACGCCCAAGCATTTAAATATATGTCTATGGTCAACTTTTGCCAAAAGTAAAATATCGTGCTCGGTCATTCCAAGGAATATTACCCCCAAGGAAATGGGCTAGACGAGTCTTCAAACAAGAGTCTGATCTCTATAATTGAGAAAGTGTTGAGCGAAAACAAAAAATCTTGGCATGTGCATTTGAGATACGCTTTGTGGGCGAATCGGATAGGTACAAAAAAATCTATCGGCACTTCTCCTTTCCAAATGGTATATGGGACCGACACAATATTACCTATAAACCTAGCGCTTCCCGTAATGAAACTTTGGCAAGATGAGAAGGAAGAACCAAATCATGTCATGAGAAGAATAAACCAGCTAATTGAAGTTCAACAACATAGGGCTGAAGTGGACGAAAGGTTGCATAAATACCAGGACAACATGAAAGCGTTATTCGATCGTAAGGCTAAGGATAGAGAATTTCTCCCCGGCGATTTGGTTTTGAATTGGGATGCTAGGAAGGAAGACTCGACAAAACATGGTAAATTTGATCATATCTGGTACGGGCCGTTCAAAGTCACAACTCCTGAAGGGAAAAATTCATTTCTATTAGAGAATTTGGACGGTAAAATCCTCAATGCCCCTATCAACAGGCGTTATTTAAAACACTATATGCAATAAATGGTTTCCAAAATTTTCACTGTATATACCGGTTTGTGTTTGTTTTTTATTTTCACAATTTTTCTTTGGTAAGTCTACTTTCATCACAAATAAAATAAGTCAGTGTCTTTCTAGAAGTAGGGATACAAAATTGTCAACGCCTTGAATTCCTTTATAGCTTTGATACTCTTCGTGTTGTTCCCTTGCAGGATCCCGACTTGCAGCCCAAACGAGAGAAAGGAATAAACAGACGGTCATATATCAGAGAATCAATTCATCGGAAATAGGTGATAGAAAAATTTTCCGTTATTTTAGAAGAGAATGAAATGGTAAGGCAAAGGTACGAGTTTCGGGGATGTCTGTTTTTCAAAAAAGTATCACTAAAGTGCCATGACGGTCTCATAACTATGCTGTTTTCGCCTGATATGTCATTAAAAGAACGACTTCTTACTCTGGGTCCTAAAAGTTTCACCCAGATAAAGATAAGAGAAAATTAAAATAAGCAGAAAGAGTAAAGCGTCTCAGACAAAAGGTTCCAAGAGTCGGGTTTAATCCATGACCCTTGTTTTTCCAATTCCAGACCTTTCTTCGTCACCCTTTTTCTGTCCTTGGATTTACCTTCTTAAAAAAGCCAAGCACCTTTCCGGGTTTCTTACAAGGGAAGAAGAGGTGACGTTTTAGCTTTGGAAGTTGGAAAACAGACCTTGGAAAGTAAGTCAGTCCTCATAAACTCCTCAGTCTCCTACTAAACAAAGTTATGCGTAGGTTGATCCTGACTCTTCTAGGTTTTTTAACAGTCTTCGAAGGATTGGGGCTTGCTCAAAGGAAGGCCCCCAGAAGTAATTTTTCCCATTTTCCCTATGGGCTAAGGTGTTTTGAAAGTTAAGAGAAGGTTGGTACTGAGTAATCAAAGCAAGTTGACAGACCTCCACTGCGAATATTACACAGATATCATCCCTGGTATGCCTTATACAAACTGATTGCCCCCACTTTGTGTTTTAAAAAGTAAAATATAAGACATATGGTGAAATAAAATTCATATTTGATTGCCCCCATCTAGTCCAAGAATATGATGAAAGGAAATTCATAAATGATTGCCCTCGTCTCAGCATTTAAATGCATAATTATGATTCGAAGTGGTGAAAGGAAATTCAGTAAAAAGGGCCAGATAACTTCACCGGGGTACTGAACAGACTTGCTGGCAGTGAAGCAATATATGAGATATCTATAAGACTGTCATATGTAATTTTCACTCTACTCTAGTAACCAGCCTTTTTCGAAACCGAATTTGCATCCCAAGTTCAGACAAGACCCCCCCCCGATTAAAAGAATGAAATTTACTTCGTTTGATGCAAGCTAAAATCCACAGGATTTGTTGAATTTTCTAGGACTATTTCGATTATCTTAAAGCAGGCCTGAATTCAGTATCGAGAAGGAGAAAGTCATCGAAAGGGTTGCAGCTGAGTTTAGAACACAATTGAATGTTGAAAATCTTTTCAAAGGTAAAGACGAAGTCTCTTTTTCCCTCTGTATCCCCTTCCTAAAACAAGTTTCGTAGAAAGAAATCAATGACTCCATTTACCCAATACAGGCACGTAGTCTACTGTTCTTCCCGTCTCGTAGGAAGATGGGATCCCTAGTTGGAGCCTATGTTGGAGCTGCCTTTTACAAGTGTTGAAATGTAATTCTTGAAATCAAAATTTTACCCCGACATGCGAAGTGGCGATGGCCGTTATAGTCCTAAGTCACCGTCGCTTAACCGTTAATCAAGTCTATCACTTTTATGACCTCGTGCTATTGCGCTTTGGGAGTTACAAGTTGCAAGGTTTTCAAACTCCGATATGCGAAGTCGCGAAACGGTTTTAAAAAGTTCACCCAGGTTGGTGTCAGGGGTAAGTCACTTTAAACCCTAGTTAAGCACTGTCAGGGTTTCGCGACTCGACAATCGCTCTCCCAAAAAACTATACCTTCGTAGCCCTGAGTCGCGAAGTCGCGATTTTTATTAATTAAGCATGGGTTAATTAAGAGCTTAAGTCAAATCACGTTTTCTAAACTAAATCACATCATCGCGATTTCGGGTTTTGGGGCTCAAAGGGTAGGAGTGATTTCTCCTGATACGGCGAACGTCGAAAAGGGGAAATTAAAGACTAAAACAAACCTAATTAAAGGAGCTAAGCAGGATTAATCGATGCATCAATGAAAACTTTAATACGCATCGTCCGCGGAGTAGTTTTAAATGTTTTTTGCGTTGATTCGTGCTATGACTCGTCAAACAATTATGGCATTTATTTGGAATATGGAGAGGTGACAGATAGTAGGATCTCTGTTTACTGCTAAATCTTTCTTTAAGCGATTTGACCGTTTGGTTCGCAAGGACACAAGGGTTTTAAATGACTAAGATAAGGGGTTTGTTTCATTATTTCAATTTTATTTCTATTTTGCGCGCAGAGCTTTTTTCATCAGGATAACTTCTGTCTGTATTTACAATTCTTACTACAGGTGATCTGCGTACAAAATTCTCTTTCATGGCTCCATGAAAGGCATTCAAGGCGGCTGCCGAAATTTCAGGTCAGGGCTCTGATGCTGTTTTTTATACTTCACCACGAAGTATTAATACTGTCAAAACCTGGACATACATCTCCGACATTCTTCAGTATGAATCGATGAATTGTTCAGATGATTCTAGTGATAATGAGAAGGATGATTTGGGCACCAGATACAAAATCGCCATTTAGGCAGAAATGCACAAAATAGCGGCAAGACCACGGCTACTCCCCTATTATTATATGATTAGATGGGCGCTAGACCATGTGGATATCCCGACCAGAACTATCATCAACGAGCAGAAGGTGACGATTGGGACTTTTAGACCAGAACATTTGCATGCAATGTATCAACTGTCACCCACACCAAACTTCACGCACAATGCCAAATTTCTGGAAGGTTTCAAGGAGAAGGAATGCAAGCAATATGGCAGAAACTTGTCCGATTTGATCAGGGATTGGGTTTCACTCCCCGCAAAATTCAGGGCAGATTCTAATGGAATTTATTCAGTCTCCTCCTTAGAGCCACCATTCAGGTATATAACAATGATGGCCTATAGTTTGTATGGGAGGGAGGACACCACACATTGTTTTCTCCCGTGGGTGCCTCTGATTCATACAGTCGCTGAAGGTATTTCTTTCGACTGGGCCAAAATGTTGTCGGACAGTTTAACCAGTCAAATTACTGAATATCGAGCGCAGAAGGCGAGTGGGAAAGAAACTTCATTTTTCATGTCCGCCTACATCATGGACGCCATTTGTTTCATGATGCCTTTCCCTCTAATGAGCTGGAGCTGGACTCCATCTAGTACAGAGACCATCCATGTCTACCACTCGAAGCTTTGGGAGGATAAGGCCAAAGAATTCATCTACGAGATCTTCAACTGGGTAATGGTGCCACTGCATGTCACCATTTTTGGCTAGCCACCTCCCAAGATATCAGATAGCGTTGCAACCATCCTAAGCAGTGTGGCAGATTGGTATCTAGAGGCGAAATTTTCATATATCAGAGTTTTCGGCACCTCTATCCCTCCATATTCCCTCTCGATATTCCTGCCAGATAAGCTATTGTGCCATGAGATCGCCAGACAGTCTATGCTCGGCGGGATAAGCAAGGAGCTCAAAGGAGTATAAAAAAAGGTATGGACGCCCTTCCCTATTTGTATCGGTGCATATTCCTTGTTAGATTTTGGCCACGCCAAAGCCGAGGCTACAACTCTTGAAGAAATGAAGCTGGTAGACATTGAGTTTAAGAAGCATGACCCTAGTAAGGTTGTGAGCAATCACCTGACAAGTTGCAGCCTGAAGAGATATGAACACGAGGATTCCCCACATGAAAAAATATTCTGGGGCACGAGGTCCTAGCGGGGAGAAGGACCAAGGGAAAACCAGGGAGGCTGGAACCTCAGAGCTAGGAGCCAAAGTCCCCCAGAAGGAGGAAGGAAACCCTGAAAAGGGCGTGCCAGGCAAGCAAGCCCAAGGCCAAGCGGAGATACCTTCGCAGGGATCGGGTGACTCACTTTCACTCGCGCCAAACGAGGAGGTTACAAAAGTCACCCCGAAACAAACATCCAAGCAATTCGGCAGTACAATTGCTATTGTCACACCCTTGCAGTTTAAAAAGGGGAATCCTGACGAGGGATGGATTTTCAAGGCAGAATTGACGCCTATTTATGTAGAGGAGCTGCCTCCCAACGAATTTTTCTTTGATAAGAAAAGAAAGGCCTTGGTAAGGCAAAGATTTTATCAAAAAGAGGGCGTAGTAGCTAAAAAATTTAAAATCATGACAAATGGGAAGGCCGCAAAAGAGGAAAAAGTTGCAGAGGAGATAGCCGGGACGCTAGGGGATTATGCTATAGCCAATCAGTACTCAGTTGGGACTTTGACGGCCCAGTTGAAACGAAAGAACCTCCTGATAAGTAAATAGGAAGCTAAGGTAGGTACTGCCGAAGCGAATGTCAGGGACGAGGTGAGCAGGATCCTTGAGGAAGCCCGAACAACCAACCTGCGTGAAATCGAGAAGCTTAGGTCCAATGTCGAGCAGGTGTGCCAGTCGGCGCAAACTAGCCAAACACAGGTAGGCCAGCAGGGGCAACATATTATAGAGTTGCAGTCGAAATTGGAGGTGGCCGAGAAACAGGTTGTAGACATTAAAATGTTCATATCACAGGCTGCCGAAATTCGACATAAGGTACTTACGCCCTAGCAAAACTTGCTGGCAAAGGTGAGAACCATTCAGAACCATTTTCGGACGATAGAAAAAATATTAGAGAACATTTCTTCGAGAGAAAGAGAAGTCGAGGCCACACGGGTCGTTTTCCAAGACATTGTTATAGCTACAACGAAGATAGAGACGGTCAACACCTCAAAATTATCCATCGCGGAACAAACCAAAGGTAATATCTTGCTGAAGGTCTGGGAGTAGAACATATCGGAAAGCAGGGGGAGATCTAACGAAGTAAAGAATTTTTGTGCGGAAACGTTCTCTTTAATAAGTAAAGGTTTGCTAGATCTTGATGAGGAGAGCAGTGCTGGGACACTAGGAAAAATCAATATAGCTAAACATCTGTTGGACATCAAAGAAAACATGGAGGAGCAACAAGTGGAGATATCCCAGATCAACCAGGTTGATATGACCCAAATGGACAAATGGCTAGTACAACCAAGTTTACAATTATGCTCCATCATCACAGAGGATCGACAAGTGGGAAAATTTTACCACAACTGGCGAAGAAATTTTACACTCTTGAAGTGAGCGACCAAGCAGAGCCTTCCAGGTTGATAGCCCAGTTGGTGGAGAGGTGCATCACTTGCACCAAGTAGGCGAAAGGGCAGGCTTCTGGTGTCAAATAATGACATATGTCTTCCTGTTCTATTTTTAGAACCCAAAGAGTAAAGAAAGGAAGGTGCTCTGCCCACAGGAAGGAGGACAAAGACAAAGAAGTGAAACACATAAATTTCCCATTTTATAACCGAAAACTTCTGGAACGATTGAGATTCTAGCATTTAGAATTTTGTATAAATATGCATTTTGAAGTGAGAATAAAGGCTGGACCTTTCTTGGCTGATTGTAATAGAGACTTTCTCCCTTTTGAAAATTAATACAAAGCAATCCGAAGATTCCTGATTCCGTGAAGACTGAGTTATGAGTTTTGTTTTCTCTGTTATCTTATATTAAGTTTCATTTCACATATATATTTATGATGAATGCTTAGCTACAATTTAGTGCAACTTCTACTGTGGTGACCAAATTTAGTCGTCTAATCGCTTGCAGTTTTTCCTCTGTATCGGCTATCAGCAGGTACAATACCTGTGAACTTTTTAGATCTCTATATTGTATGCTTTGTCAGATTACTTCTTGCCTTTTTCTTCTTCTGTTTACAGGGCAAGATTCTCCCTTGATAGGAGCCTCGCATTGTCGACTTCTTAATGTTTTCTCACATTTCATACATGATTCTTTAAAAAGTTAACTTAGTTACGGGAGAAGGCCTTTGGTTTGTGTTCTATCTTTAACATCAGATTTCGAAAGTTCTCTTTTATACGGTTAAAGAAAAAAATGAAGTGGCATTTTAAACCTCAAACTTTCTTTTCATTTTCTGTTCCTCCATGACTGTGCCCTTTGCAAGACAACCCAACATCAAACCCGTCCTATCGGATCAAACCAACATCGTTTTGAACCTATTTGACACCATACTTAAAACCGCCATCACCCGGGTCAAACTCGAATGTTCATGGGCCACAATTGAACGGGATATAAGCATCCAGGAACGTTTGGAAGAGAGACAGAGGCAACTTAGAAATCAGCCTTAGCTTCCTTTTTCCCGAAGGTTGATTTTTCCCCTTTTTATCTTTTACTCACTTTCGGATGCCTAGACCCTGTACTTTTTAGCCTTAAGTACAGACTCTGGAACAACAATCACTATCCTTTTTCTATGGATGGATAACTAGAGTGAGTTCTTGAGGATAATATCGTATGGATGCTTTAAAAAATTTCATGGATGCTCTCGGCTAGGGTTTATGTTTTAAAAACTTTCATGGATGCTCTCGGCTAGGGTTTTGTGGATGAATTGATTTCTTGGTTAAGTGGTCTCTCCAAATATTTATGGGTTTTGTTTATGAATTCTTATAAGTGTAGTTGTGCTTCTCTATTGGTGGTTGTGCACTCTCTGTCTACTTTCTTGAACAAGTCCCTTCTTCAGATCCCTTTGAAAATTACTAGTGGAGTATATTCCCCTTGGATTCTCCAAGGTTTGTAATGGACAACCCTAACTATCACCCTAGTTTCACATACACTTTCTCAAGAGAGTCAGTAGTTGACCACATATGCCCCCGCCGTCCCCACACAAAAAGAAAAAATAGTAGGCACCAGTCTTTTCTCATCTAGTCAATATTAAAATCAAAATTTTATCTTTGTTTTAGAGTAACTCTATGGTTTGTTTAGCTTACATTTAATTTTCAACCATCAAAAACCTTAGACAACTAGGGTTTTGTTGCATATTTTGAACTAAAATCCTAGTGTTTTCTTACATGTGTTTGACCTAAAATCCTAGTGTTTTCTTACATGTGTTTGACCTAAAATCATCTCTCTTGGAAAATCRTCCTAGATGGTTTGTATTAGAACAATTTTAGGGCTAGACATTTTTTTTATTGGTTGTTATATGCTCTTGAATTTTCAGAATTAATAAGTTAAAGCCTAGTTTTATTTCTCATTTTAGTCATAAATTTCACTTGTTTACAATTTGCTCAAGTGGATAAAATATATTGTTTTTATAACCTGTTACCGTTGTAATTTCTTTTTTTTTAATATCATTTAGTAATTTTCAGATTTGTACTACTTGGGGATAATTTTTAATTAAATAATCACTTGATAAACCTCTAAAAGAACTCTGAAGTGAGCAAACCCTAAATATGAAATTTACCTTGATTAACCACCTAATCTATAACTCACATGTCACCTATGTAACTTTTGAGTCTATTAATAAGGATTTTCTTACATTCTTTCATTTACTGGTTCGTCATGTTGTAGGTGTTGAGATTCTAACTAGTTTCCATCAAACTAGAATCACCCATATTTCCAATCATGTTCATGAATGGAATTAAAGACGCAACTTATGTAAGATAAAGCTCCAAGGTATCATACTCTTATATTGGTTTTTGAAGTCCCTTCTTATTATCATTTTCAAATATGTGGCCACCACTATGCTTAAAACCAAATAAGAAACCATCCCCAAGGCCCAAAAATTTAACCTCATTTGTGCCTGATTTGAGTATTTATACATTGTTATTTCTAATGCTCCCTATAGTTGCTCTAATAAATTTGGTGATATGAAATTTTACACTGGTACTAACATGTATGCTAATTATTATCACATGATTTGTACTTCTGCAAATCCCTCCACAAGATGCCAATCTCATGTAATAATTGGAGGTATCTACCACTATCACCTAAGAAGATACTTCCCTCATTTTAGTGAAGGAAAGAGGTCCAACAGAAGGGAGGCTTCCTTAGTGACCTAAAGGGATTCTATAGCAAGATAAGGAAAGTCTATAACTCCCCTATCTTAGTCAATTGATAGGTTAGGCTAGGTCTTAGGAAAAGATGAAGGGTAAGATTGGTTGTGCAAGGTAATTGGGTAACCCGTGTGTTGACACCCCAAAAGTGCAACATGGAATCCCTGCATGAAAATTTGTTGCAATGCCTTATTAATTATATATATTTAATAATAAGTAAATAGGTGGGACCCCGTTATGTGAATAATAATGAAAGGCACTTTTATTTGATTGTGCTCATGACTACCCTACAAGATGACTCGATAGTTTGAAATTCGAAACCACTTTCTGGATGAATGGTGGAGCTTCATGGCAATTTAATTTTAAAAAAGGAAAGTGAAAAATGTTGTTTTAATGAGCATCTTGGTTTATTTTGCTACACATATAATTTGACTTGTTGATTTAAACTTCAAGCATGGGCTATATATAGTTATGGCATATCACAATTATTTTGTTCTTGCTATTATCATGGACATTGGCTAAGTTTTATAAGGTGGAAATGCTTCCCTAGCAAGGAATGTGGGACATATGATGTATTTTGTGCTAAAAACTTAGAGGTTTATGGAAGGTGGCAAATTTGACTTTGTATTGAATTGTTATTTGGAAATTATAGTGGATTGTGCGCTGGAGGTATTGGGTGCGCTCGTACTTGGATATGGTTGATGGAATTAATGTAAGATACGACGTGAAATTACTACACGTCGCTCTAACACTACCTCAAGGTTGCCACCCTCACTTGGTTCACATTTGGTTGATTGCTTTGGCTGGTGTTTCGTCCGTTGTGCTCGGCCTTGGAAATAATAGTCGTGCTTGTGGTTTTCCTGGAATTCTCCATACATGTATGATATATCTTACTGCTCCATCCATGGAATATAGCTTTGCTAAGAATAAAATCATAATGTTGGCTCTTATATTTTCTTACAAATTCTGTTTTTTCGAAGTTTAAATGAATACATCTGGGTATCAACTATGTAATGGAATTTAAAGTGAAGGTTCTCCCTGTTGGAATTCAAGTGTTTCAAGTTGATGATAGTGTTCAAACTCCTTTCTGTTCGGATTATGTGATTACTTTATGTTCAAAATGAAAATTGCTTCTATGCTATGAGTGTTGGCAACTTTATGGCAAGTTTTTTGGGTTTCACTCATTTCCGGTCATTAAAATTCAAGGGTTTCGTTTTCTCTATGAAACAAAAGAAAAATTGTTTTTGCTTAACGCTAGTACTCAATCTTTGGAAGACTTGTAGCTCCTTCAAATTATTTTTTAACTAATTGGGGAATATATTTTCCTTATGGCTGCCATGAGAGGTCTGTGGAAAGGCTGTATTAAGAGATGGTTAAATTTTTTTTTGGTACAAACCCTTTGTGAAGGTTTCACCTTTGCGTTCGCTTAGACCTCGGTTCTTCTATTAATGTATGGCAATTAGGAGTTTCAAACTCTAGTCTTGATGTATGTTTTAAGTGATTAACCCGACAGTGGGAATATTGGTTATTTGCACTAAATCCTGGTTCGTTTGTTGATTATCTACGGGGGTTTTGGTCGATTTTGAAAACTGTATAATGAAAAAGTAAATAAGCACCAGTTGCACATGGGTTTCAAACCCAGCTTGTTTACGCAACAAGTATTAAATTTTGTGATACCAACACTTTATGGTAAAAGGTCGATGGCTTATGTCGTGTTCTCAATCTCCCACACACACTTGATGTAGTCTATTTTTTATTGTGTTGAATGTCTCTGTTAACACTCTTTCCTAAAAGCTCTGCTGATAAAAAGAAAAGGAAGTGGAAATTTGTTTAGTTGAAAGTCATGGAAATTTCCTAGGGTTTTATATTGGATGATATGGAAACAACTGTGTTGGATTTGACATACTAAATAGAGAAATGTTTTGGAAATTATTTTATTGATGGTGATGACATTTTTTGGATATCATTGCATATAATAGAACAATAGTCATTTTTCCCTTTCATTATACCATTTTTCACTCATTATATCCCCCTTCACCTTCCCAAACACATTTAAATCATTCCCTATTCTATTATTATGAAATTTAAATTCATTTTGAAAAGAGAAAGGGCTAATAGCGAAAGAGAAAAGACTAAGCTGATGACTGGTGTTTAAAAGTTGAACATGGATACAGTTTCTATTGCGTCTACATTTGGTTGAATAATACTCGTTGGTCATTTCCCATCCATGCTACCACTTTTCACACATTATAAGCCCCTCATCTTCCCAATAACCCTATCACTCCCTGTTCAAATGGAAATTGAATGTTGAGTTTTAAGATGTTTATGGATGGATTGCATGTGCTTTGGTGGTGAATAGTAGAGCCAAATTTTTGATTTTATTAGGTAGAACATTGATGCATGGATTGTTAAAAGTTTTCATGACATGATGGAATATTGCTTCAGGATGAGCTTCTTTAGTAGGGGAAACAATGGAAGAGGTTCCAATAGAGGCAGAGGAAATTGGTAGAGGGGCCATAAAAGGCCACAATTTTTAGTACTTTTTGATGCTGATCCACATGAATTAAATTAGCTCTTTCAGCCTAGGTTCTTCAACCTAGTTGGCCATGGGATCCTCCAACCCCGACCTAAAAGACCCCCCTTCCTGCCACATAAAAACTTTTCTGGTATCCGTGTTCCCCCTCATGTATCTATTCAACTAGAACCGCCCGCCAATGATGGTTGGAAAGAGATTTTCCATCAGACTTTTTCTCATCACCACGGTTGGCCTACTGTGTGTTTTCCATTATCCCCTCCTCCACCGCCAAAAAATCCAAATCCCCAAGCTGATCATGTTGTCTCACTAGTGCAGTCTTCTCATGCTAGTAAGAGGCCAAAAACTGATGTTCCCAATCCTGAGCAAGATAAAGGAAAAGGAGTGGCCACTTCCTCCAAGTCATCCAAAGAGTCCTCCACATTTGTGTCTTCACGTCTTCATCTCAAAGATGATTGTTCTCATGTTATCAGTGCAATCCAGCCTCAAGGTTTCAATCATCCTAAGGCTGCAACAGGAAGATCAAAAGAGGACAACAATGAAAGGAGGCCAAATGCCTCTCACAATAAATACGATTTTTAATGATGATTAATGTTATTTTCTATTTTGAGGAAAATCTTTTCACTTTGACAATATTTTGGACAACAAGCATATATTTAGGCAGATTTTTGGACATCATGGATATAATACTATTTTTGGATATGGTCATATTATATTTTGCTGATATTGAAATATTTGATCATAAATATGGGAACGAGTGTTACAAGGAGAATATTTGAAAATGATTGGGGTTTTATATTTCATGTTTGATGATTATTAAAATAAATAAATGGGATTCACAAGGAGTCCCACTTATTTAGTTATTATTTAATTAGACCCTTATTTAATATATATTATTATTATTTGTCTCAACGAATTAGTTAAGCTAATTAGGATTAACTAAAGAAAGGTAGTTGAACTACCATAACTTATTGAGAATGAAATAAACCTGAATCAAATGAGGAGACAAAGGGGAGAAAATAGAAGGAGAACTTCAACCATAAGGTTTGCTCTATACTAGTGAGATACTTTCATCTTTCATTCATTTTGAGTTTACTAGAAGGATTAACCATGTTGATGACAACATAGTCTTATTGAAGGAAGCATGATTCAAAACTGGATCGTATATTTCAGTAGCTTGTTTTAAAGGTGTATGATTTATCTTTGGCAATCTGTGTGTTCTTGTTTGTTTATAAATTAAATTTTATGACTGATAAAGAATATTTTGCAGAGTCAAGTGACAACATTTTGTGGCACGTTGATCAAGATCTTTAGCTTCAATTTTCTTTTTTTGTCAGAGTCTTTTTGTATGGTGCCCATCGGAGGATTCTAAATCTTGCTTTGTTCCCTACCCTCACAGGGGTTTGTAAAGAGAATCCAGTCTTGTATCTCAGAATGAAGCCGATACACAAATCAATTTTCTGATTTTGGTCTCACATATATATTTTGATGACCTGGTTCATTTTTCTTGCTTTTATCTCCATGTATACACTTATGTAATTTTTGTACACACTCATGTAATTTCTGTTTAAGTTTATTTATTTTCTGCACAGTTACATATAAATATAAAACAAACCAACCTTGGTCCCTTGTACTTAATACCTATGGATTAAGTGATTGTATTTTTGTTTTAAATCTATAAACCCCAGGTGACATTCCCAACTATATTTCCTTAGCCCGGTAAGATCTGCGGGTAGTGGTAGTGGAACCAGAGGTGCCTCCTCCTCTTAACCTTTTGCTTCATCAGTAATTGGTAGTATATATAGTCATCAAGTCCCTATTCAATCCATTACCAATCCTGCTAAAGTTATAAAGAAATATGGGATTTTCCAATTCGAGGAAGATGCTACGACCACCCCATGGCACATATCTTCTCCCTTGAATCTCACACCTACTACTCACCCATTACCAAAGTTCAAGGAGAATTTACCTAGGTTTTCAGGAAATAATATAGTTATTACAAATGAACACCTGGTATCATTTTTTAATGCTTGTCATAATATAGGGGCTAACGATAACGACACTTGCATGTGTTTATTTGTCAAATCATTGGAAGGGAAAGTTGCAGAAGATTTTTTTGATCTCCCTCCCAAAATTCTTTTCACATGGGAAGAATTGGTTTATTGGTTCAAATCCACTTATGGATAGTCCAAGAGTCTAGCTGGGCAGTTAAGGGAATACAAAAATATTGCCTATAAATATGGTGAAACCATTAAGTCTTTTAACCTTTTCTTAACCAAATTATATAATCAAATCCTTGAACTAATCCACCCTCAAAATTAGGCTACTTTCATGCATTATTGTAATGCATTAACTTCTCCTTATCGTCATAAACTTGAAGAGAAGGCTATTGATAATCTTGGTTCCACTCTTCATTGTTTCGTAGAATATGAGGAGCAACTCGAAAGAACGGGTCTCCCTAAGGGATACTTGGTCAAGCGAATATATATGTATTCCCTCCTACAACTCGTGCAAGATATGAATAATAAGATGATAGCCTATGAGAGAAAAGGAAATTCCTCTTAGTATGCCCCTGGGGCATCTTATTCTTCCTTAGCACCTTTTAGGAATACTAATGAAAATACTTTTCAGCCAAAGGCCATTATGTCTCACAATTGGTGTAACTTCTGTGAAGAAAATCATGAAGAAAGTACTTGCGAAGTGAAGAAAAATGCCAGAGATAAGATCTTTGTAAAAAGGCCCGATACCACAATCGTTGTTTTACATTGGGTTGAACTAGAAGATGTTATGGTAATCAATACCAAGAATAAATCTTACACGGCCAAGGGAAAATATGACCCTCTTCGTACTCCTTCCACCCCAAGCTCATCTTCTCAAAGTACTGATACACAAGCTGTCAAAACTTCGGATAATCAAGGAGTGCCTTCTCCTCTTCCCTCTTATAAATATAATATCCTTAATAAATTGGATAATATCAAAGCTGATGCTACTCTTTTGGACATGGTTGTCATCCCAGAGAAACAAAAACATCTCAAAAACTTTATGGAAGTTAAAATTTCTACCATAGAAATCTATTTGAAGAGTCAAAGGAAGAAGATTCAACTGTAAATAAGATAGGTGTAAATAATTTCAGGAACCTTGTAAAAAACCCCCCTTTTTATATTTATGTAAAAATTATGGATAAAATAACTCATTGTTTCCTAATTGATGGTGGGTCTGGTCCAAGTGTAATGTCAAAAATTATTATGGAAGAGCTTGGCTTATCATGCACTAATGAAAATTATAGAAGCATGCTCTCTTATAACAGTTTGCAACAATCAACTATAGGTGAAATCAAGGATGTAACCTTAGTTTTGTGTGCACATCCCGAGATAAGAACAACCCTCAACATCCAAGTAATTGATATGCTAGTGAGTAACTATTCAATTATTTTAGGAAGAGATTGGCAAGCCTTAACTAGTGGATATATGTCACTTGATGGAACACATTTGTCTGTCCCTCAGAGCAGAAAGAACATTATAATCCTTAGGGAAGGAATAATTTCACCATATATAGAGAGCGTTCCTCAACCTAATGTAAATTATATCGAAGAAGATTTGGGAGTGAACTCTATCTTTGCTGATGAGGGTGACACTATGCTTGAACCAATTGATTTTGACAATGGCATGTGGCACATGCATTTCGATGGCTCATGCTCAAATGAAGGTAATGGGGCCGACATCATTCTATATTATCCTATAGGTAAAATCCACAATTTTTCTTATAGGTTAGAATTTGATTTCACAAACAATGTCACCACGTTTGAGGCATTATTGTTAGGCATCGAAAATTCATATAACTTTGGTTGTGGCCACCTTACAATTTTTGGTGATTCTGAACTTGTTGTGAATCTTGTATGCAAGATTTATTCACTAAGCAATAATTTGCTTAAACACTATACCCAAGATGTTTGGATGCTCATTTCAAATATGTTATCATTTAATATCACTCATGTTAAAAGGGAACTTAATTCAGTGACTGATAGGTTAGCTGTGTTTGCAACATTTCCTACCCGACAATTTTTACCTCAAAGACCTGATTGTATGTTCCAATCTCTATATCGTCCTCACATCCCTGATAGTGTAGAATCATGGCATGTTTTCTCGAGTGATGAAGGCATTTGCGCTTTCATACAAAATGAAACATTTAAGCCTAAAGAAATCATATATATTGAAGATGACAAATTTCCTAAAGGATTGACTCCTCTCAAAAGTTCATTTTCGTCGAGTGATGTAGGCAAAAAATAAACTCATAAGGAAGAGGAGTCAAAAAGGAAAGTGGGTGATACCATTTCCTTGAATATTGGGACACCCCAATCTCCAAATATCATTAAATTAGGTGCCCAATGTTCCGACGAAGAGAAAACGAAATTCACAGAACTACTTCGTGAATTTCAAGATGTTTTTGCATGGTCATATGAGGATCTTAGTGGTTTTGATCCTGCTCTCATAGAACATGCCATTCCTATCAAGGAAGGGGTAAAACCAGTTAGGAAAAAAAAAAGACCTATTAACCCTGCACTCTAAGCTACTATTCGAAAATAATTGGAAAAAATGTTAATAGCTAATATAATCTTTCTAGTTAAGTATTCCAAGTGGGTTTCAAATATGGTCCCTGTTCAGAAAACTACTGGCCAGATTAGATTATGTGTCAATTTCCATGCGTTTAATAGAGCGAGTGTCAAAGACTATTTTCCACTTCCTAATATGGAAATGATTTTACAACATGTTGCAGGGTCACAAATGATGTCCTTATGTGATGGCTTTTCTGGGTATAATCAAATCAAGGTAAAAAGGCCCGATAGATATAAAACCACTTTTACTACACGCTGGGGCACATTTGCTTATGAATGCATGCCTTTTGTCTTGTCTAATGCAGGTGCCACTTTTCAAAGATCTATGTATATAGCTTTTGACGAGATGATTGATAAAATTATCCAAGTTTATCTTGATGATTTGACTGTTTATTTTAAGAACCGGTTGGATCATTTTTGTCATCTTAGAAAATTTCTCATGCGTTGCATACAATTTGGAATTTATTTAAATCCTTCCAAATATATTTTCGGTGTCATGAAGAGAAAGCTCCTTACTTATATTGTTTTTGATTCAGGAATAAGCATTGATCTTGAAAGGATTACTGTGATTCTAAACCTTCATGCCCCCACCTCCAAAAATAAAGTTCAAGATTTCATGGGAATTATTAATTTTGTCCGTAGGTTTGTTCCTGATTTTGCTGTCATGGTTAAACCAATTCATAATATTATGAAGCCAGATCACTCTTTTTCTTGAACAATTGATGTCGAGAATTATTTCCTTAGGATTAATAAAGCAATCATTTCTGCATCGGTTTATGAGAAAGCAAATTTTGAGAAATATTTTATCATATATACCAATGCCACCGAGGACGCAATTTATGCTATCCTCTTACAAAGTGATGACCAAAACAATGAAAAAATTGTAGCTTACATGAGACATATTTAGTTAGATGATGAAATCAAAAACTCTTATATTGAGAAATATACTTTTTCTCTTGTCGAGGCTATAGAAAAATTTCACCATTTTATTTTGGGAAAACACACGTAGGTAAAAGTCCCTTTGCGTGCTATCAAGTTTCTGCTTTCACAGACTTATCTTTCAAGAAAACTTGCACATTGTCTTTCCAAAATTCAGGAGCATGATTTGATGATAATGACTTCGAAGACAATCAAGGGATGAGACCTAGATATTCACTTAGCTCAACATCCTGAACCAAGTGAAAAAATTGTCGATCAAGATAATCCTCTTTCAACTCTTTTTTTTATTGAGAATAAAAATCTTGTTATATACTAACATCCTGTTGATTAAGGTTGGTTGTCATTGATGTCAACTCTTGAAGAAAGACCCTTAGCATAAAGTTTTGGGTAATGGACCCAATAGTGTTTGATGTAAATTTGACTCATTATTGTTTTTTCATGGTTGATAAGAAGTAAATATGGATGAACTCCAAAGTGGTCCCCTTATGGTGAAAGCCCTCACGGGAAGACGCTTTGTGGAGTAAGAGAACCCATGCTTAATTATGGAATAATGAGATGAAG
>ML781330.1:1061362-1082078 GCA_009831015.1 Picea engelmannii
TGCTGATGGTTTGTTACTTCGATGTGTAAATGATGAAGAAGCACATAAAGTGTTACACAAAATTCATGGATCATCAGTTTCTATCATTCACATTGGTGGCCATTTTTCTACTAAGGATATTACTTTTAAAATCATAATAAATGGTTACTATTGGCCTTCGATATTCCACGATTCCTATAAATTCTCAAGATCTTGTGATAAGTACCCAAATATCGCTGGGAAAGAACACCTTTTTCCATGCCCTTACAACTTGTTCTCCCGGATTTCCCTTTTTCTAAATGGGGCCTAGACTTTATTGGTCCTATCAATCCTCCGTCTTCTGTAGGACATGTCTTTATTTTGACAACCACCTATTACTTTACCAATCGGACCAAGGATCTCCCTCTTAGACATGCACATGATGAGCATGTAATTTCTTTCTTAGAATCTAATATCTTTTCCATATTCGGTATTCCATTAGAGATCATTATGGACAATGGCCCAACCTTCATTTCTGCAAATTTGACTCAATTTATGGCTAAGTTAGGGGTCAAACATTTCAATTCATCTGCTTATTTCCCTTAGGGAAATGGGCAAGCAACGTCCACCAATAATAATCTGGTTAGGATCGTAAAGAAAATCATAGAAGACAAACCTCGCCAGTGGCACACGCTCCTCACTTATGCTCTATGGGAAGATTGCACAACCACCAAATCACGTACATGGTGTACTCCCTTTCAGCTCGTATATGGTCAAGAGGCTATTCTGCCTACTAAGATAGAACTTTCCTCCTTACGGATGATGTTACAGATCGAAGAATTAAATTCTTCCAATGTTCCCCAAAGGATAAATGCACTGTTATCCCTGGAAGAACAAATACATTTTTCCTTGGAGAACATCAAAATAAGGCAATAAACTGTGAAAAAGTATTTTAATAAACGAGAAAAAGGTGTTGAATTCAATATTAATGACAAAATCCTACTATGGGATTCAACCCATGCTAAAAGAGGAAGACATTCTAAGTTCCAAAAATTATGGCTAGGTCCTTTCAAAATCGCTTTTATCCTAGGCGCAAACTCATACCTTCTAAAGGATTTGGAAGAGCGATTGTTCTCTTACAGTACTAATGGTTCCCACTTGAAACATTATGTGGAGCCAACTTTATCGTTAATGCTTGTATAAAAATGACTGCCATATATAGTCTTTTGTTTTATTGTTTTCTTTTTTACTTTGGTTTGTTGAGTTTTCAATTTCTGCTGTTTGCTGCTCGTAATAATCAGAAATAAAGTCTGGATCAGTTTTTCCATAACAATGTCATTCTGTAAATATTGTTGATCGATGAAAATAAGATACACATAGCTGTCACAATGTCCTCCTTTCAGACATCACTAAAATTTCTTTTTGCTTTCAATACTGTTGTAGGATAATTGATTTTTTCTTCTTCCTTGTTTCTGCTATCCCTTCCTTCCCTCCATCCTAAGATTCAAGAGCATATCAAAAGCATTCTCCTTGAAAGTCTAAAAAGTATTATCTATTACGTCTTGTTTGAATGTTATGCATATAGGACCAAATCCCCTCATACGTATCACTTTCCATAAGTTATTCCCAAAGTCTCATCTCATTATCTCCCTTAAACCATCTTTTCCCCCCTGTTGCATAACTATTCTTTTCAATAGTTTTTCGATCATCTACTTCTATTGATCTGAAAAACCAAAAACATTATGAGTTCTAAATCTGTTGGGAACAGATTTCCCTATGGAGTCGCCAGTTTGTTGATGCCCTAAAAGCACAACATGGAATCCCTGCATGCAAATTTGTTGCAATGCCTTATTAATTATATATACTTAATAATAAGTAAATAGGTGGGACCCCGTTATGTGAATAATAATGAAAGGCACTTTTATTTGATTGCGCTCATGAATACCCTACAAGATGACTCGACAATTTGAAATTTGAAACCTCTTTCTGGATGAATGATGGAGCTTCATGGCGATTTAATTTTAAAAAAGGAAAGGGAAAAATGTTATTTTAATGAGCATATTGGTTTATTTTGCTACACATATAATTTGACTTGTTGATTTAAACTCCAAGCATGGGCTATGTATAGTTATGGAATATCACACTTATTATGTTCTTGTTACTATCATGGATATTGGCTAAGTTTTATAAGGTGCCAATGCTTCCCTAGCAAGGAATGTGAGACATAAGATGTATTTTGTGCTAAAAACTTAGGGGTTTATTGAAGGTGGCAAATTCGACTTTGTATTGAATTGTTATTTGGAAAATATAGTGGATTGTGCACTTGAGGTATTGGGTGCGCTCGTACTGGGATAGGGTTGATGGAATTAATGTAATATATGACATGCAATTACTGCACGTCACTCTAACCCTACCTCGAGGTCGCCACCCTCAATTGGTTCGCATTTGGTTGTTTGCTTTGGCTGGTGCTGCCTCCATTTTGTTCATCCTTGGAAAGAATATTCATTCTTGTGGTTTTCTTGGAATTCTCCATACAGGTATGATATATCTTACTTCTCCATCCATGAAATATAGCTCCGCTCAAAATAAAATCATAATGTTGGCTCTTATAGTTGCTTACAGACTTTTCTTTTCCAAAGTTTAAAAGAATGCATATGGGTATCAACTCTATAATGGCATTTAAAGTGGAGGTTCTCCCTGTTTTCATTCAAGTGTTTCAAGTTGATGATAGTGTTCAAACTCCTTTATGTTCGTATTATGCGATTTCTTTATGTCTATAATGAATACTTCTTCTATGCTATGAATGTTGGAAACTTTATGGCAAGTTTTTTGGGTTTCACTCATCTTCGGTCATTAAAATTCAAGGGTTTCGTTTTCTCTGTGACACAAAAGAACAATTTTTTTTCTTAATGCTAGTACTCAGTCTTTGGAAGACTTGTAGCTCCTTCAAATTATTTTTTAACTGTTTGGGGAATATATTTTCCTTACGGCATCCATGAGAGGTCTGTGGAAAGTCTGTGTTAAGAGATGGTTAAATGTTTTTTTGGTACAAACCCTTTGTGAAGGTTTCACCTTTGTGTTCGCTCAGACCTCGGTTCTTCTATTAATGTATGGAAATTATGATTTTTGAACTCTGGTCTTGATGTATGTTTTAAGCAATTAACCCAACAATGGGAAGATTGGTTATTTGCACTGAATCTTGGTTCGTTTGTTGATTATCTATGAGGGTTTTGGTCGATTTTGAAAACTATATAATGTTAAAGTAAATAAGCACCAGTTGCACATGGGTTTCAAACTCGGTCTATTTACACAAAAATTATTAAAGTTTGTGATACAAACACTGTATGGTGAAAGGCCGATGGCTTATGTCATGTTCTCAGCCTCCCACACACACTTGATGTAGTCTGTTTTTAATTTTGTTGAATGTCTATGTTAACAGTCTTTCCTAAAAGTTCTGCTGATAAAAAGAAAAGGAAGTGGAAATTTGTACAGTTGACAGTCCTGGAACTTTCTTGGGGTTTTATATTGGATGATATGAAAACAACTGTGTGTTGGATTTGACATAATAAATAGAGAAATGTTTTGGCAATTATTTTATTTATGGTGATGACATTTTTTGGATATCATTGCATATAATAGAACAATAGTCATTTTCCCCTTTCATTATACCATTTTCGCTCATTATATCCCCCTCTCCTTCCCAAATACATTTAAAGCATTCCCTGTTCTATTATTATGAAATTTAAATTCATTTTGAAAAGAGAAAGGGCTAATAACAAAAGAGAAAAGACTAAGATGATGACTGGTGTTTAAAAGATGAACATGGATACAATTTATGTCGTGTCTTCATTTTCTTGAACAATAATCGTTGGTTGTTTCCCATCCATGCTACCACTTTTCTCACATTATAAGCCCCTCATCTTCCCAATAAATCTATCACTCCCTGTTCAAATGGAAATCAATTGTTGAGTTTTAAGATGTTAATGGATGGATTGCATGTGCTTCTGTGGTGAATAATAGAGCCAACCCTTTGATTTTATTTAGGTAGAGTATTGATGAATGGATTGTTAAGAGTTTTCATGACATGTTGGAATATTTCTTTAGGATGAGGTTCTTTAGCATGAGAAACAATGGAAGAGGTGTCAATAGAGGCAGAGGAAATTGGTAGAGGGACCATACAAGGACATGATATTCAATACATTTTGATGTTGATCCACATGAATTAAATTATCTCTTTCAAGTTGCGCTCTTCAACCTAGTTGGTCATGGGATCCTCCAGCCCTGACCTGAAAGACCCCCCTTCCAACCACATCAAATTTTTTTTGATAACCGTGTTCCCCCTCATGTATCTATGCAATCAGAACCTCCCACCAATGATGGTTGGAAAGAGATTGTCCATCATCCTACTGTGTCTTTTCCATTATCCCCTCCTCCACTGCCAAAAAATCCAAATCCCCAAGCTGATCATGTTGTCTCACCAGTGCAGTCTTCTCATGCTAATAAGAGGCTAAAACCTGATGTTCCCAAGCCTGAGAAAGATAAAGGAAAAGGAGTTTCCACTTCCTCCAAGTCTTCCAAAGATTCCTTTGAATCTATGTCTTCACGTCTTCATCTCAAAGATGTTTTTTCTCACATTATTAGTGTTTTCCAACCTCAAGGTTCCAATCAGCCTAAGGCTGCAACATGAAGATCAAAAGAGGAAAACAATGAAAGGAGGCCAAATGCATCTCACAATAAATACTTTTTTTAATGATGATTACTGTTATTTTCTATTTTGAGGACAATCTTCTTACAAGCATATATTTAGGCAGTTTTTTGGATAGCATGGATATAATACTATTTTTGGATATGGTCATATTATATTGTCCTGATATTAAAATATTTGATCATAAATATGGGAACGAGAGTTATAAGGAGGATATTTGAATCAAATTATTGGGGTTTTATATTTCATGTTGGATGATTATTAAAATAAATAAATGGGAGTCGCAAGGGGTCCCACCTATTTAGTTATTATTTAATTAGACCCTTATTTAATATATATATATATATATATATATATATATATATATATTATTATTATTTGTCTCAACTAATTAGTTAAGCTAATTAGGCTTAACTAAAGAAAGGTATTTGAACTACCATAACTTATTGAGAAGGAATAAAAGATCAGTCAAATGAGGAGACAAAGGGGAGAAAATAAAAGGAGAACTTCAACCATAAGGTTTTCTCTATACTAGTGAGATACTTTCATCTTTCATTCATTATGAGTTTACTAGAAGGCTTAACCATATTGATGACAACATGGTCTTATTGAAGGAAGAAGGATTCAAAAATGAATCATATATTTCAACATCTTGTTTTAAAGGTGTATGATTTATATTTGGTAGTCTGTGTGTTCTTGTCTGTTTATAAATTAAATTTTATGACTAATAAAGAATATTTTTCATAGTCAAGTGACAACATTTTGTGGCAAGCTCATCCAGATCTTTTTGTATGGTTCCCATCAGAGGCTTCTAAATATGAATTTGGTCCCTACCCTCGCATGGGTTTGTAAAGAGAATTCAATCTTGTATCTCATAATGAAATCAATACAAAAATCAGTTTTCTGATTTTGGTCTCACATATGTATTTTGATGATTTGGTTCATTTTTCTTGATTTTATCTCCATGTACACACTTATGTAATTTCTGTACACACTCATGTAATTTTTGTTTAAGTTTATTTGTTTTTCACACAGTTACATATAAATATAAAACAAACCAACCTTGGTCCCTTGTACTTAATACCTGTGTATTAAGTGATTGTATTTTTGTTTTAAGGATATAAACCCCATGTGACATTCCCAACTATCTTTTCTTAGCGTGGTAAGATCTGGAAATTCTTGAGTAAGGTTCTCTATACCTTTTCCTCAACACCGCGCAAGTCAAGAAACTTTCCAATGCATAGAATGATCAGTTACTAAGTTATATTGAATACCATTCACCTTTAGACACTAGACATGAAGTAAAACCAATTGTTGCGGTAAAATTACAGTAGTTAATTGGTCTATATTAGTAACAGATAATTTGTAACAACAATAAGAAAAACATCCCAAAAAATTAGCAATTAAGTCTTAGAATTTAGCTCACAACAAGGGGAACAATATCCAATTTCTAGACAATGATTCAAAGCGGTTCTAGCCACAATATTAAGTAAGTATGAAACAATAATATTGATGCCTAATGGATGTAGCAAAAATTTCTAACAAAACCAATACAATTCACATGTTTGCCAAAATTTAGGTTAGGGTTAGAGTTAGCGAGTTTAGCCAAGTCGTTTGGAGAGAGAGAGTGAAAGCGTTTTGAGAGTTGTTGAGCGTATTAAGCATCACAAACAATAATATTAGTGCCAACTACTTTCTTAGGGAAAATGGATAAAAAAAAATCATTCAAGGAGGCCAAGCAAGAGAGAAGGTGAATATTTACACCCTAGAGCTATCTACTCATAGAACTAGGTCAAATCTCAAAAGAGGAGGTCACTAAGATTTTTCCACTCATAAACCCTAGGTGTTGTCCCACTTTATCTAATGCATCTAGAAAATAAGATGAATGGAACTAGGTCTTGAACCTAGGGGGATAACCACTCCTAACCTCTAGAACCAAACCCTAGCTAAGATAAACCCTAGAGGGATAACCACTCCTAACCCTTGAGGAAAATATTAAATGTTGCAACTAGTCAAGGTGAAAAACAACAAGGGAAGGGGATAACCACTCTTAATCCTTCCTTAGGGTTTCAATATTTAAAAAAAATATTGAGATAACATGCAAAATTACCCCCCTAATAAAGAAAATGACCAAGATATACCAAGAAAAACACCACATGCATAAAAATTAAACACTTACTAGCAAGGCACATTAGTATGAGGAACCCCTAGTTCATGAAGAATTCACTATCAATAAGAAAAACATCCATCCAATATCACTCCAATAGTTCACACAAGAGACTCCAAGAGAACAAAAGAGGTAGAGAAAATGTTTTAGGAGAGAAAATGCCACAAATGTGAGATGTTGTGATGATCCCTAATGAGTTTGAGTATTAGACTCATTTATATGAGGCATCCCTAGTGCATATGTCCACATTAAGGTGTAAAAAAAATAAAATCCATGCTACAAGTGGGGTCAACCCCTCATGATATCCTGTAAAAGTGATAAATCATGCAAATAATACCTCATAAGGTCACATGTGTGGTGATGTCAAGCCTCCAATGGGTGAAGAGATCCTCTCAAGGCCGCATGTGATCATCAAGTGGTTCAAGCAAGGTGGAATACCATTGTCAAGTACCATGTCACATCTCAAATCATCACATGGCATCCAAATGGAAAATAATCCCCATCATCTCAATGAATATCTAGCACATGACATCATCATCAAGCACCCAACGTCAGGGGTGAGAGTGCCATCGTCCAAGGTGAAATGATCATGCACCACCTCTATGAGTAGTGTCTAAGCGTAACCAGGTGAAACATACTCCATCAAGAACTAAATAAGGTGTGGGGTGTACTGCCTAAGGTGTGGGTTTTCTGCCGATATGTGTGCCATCATAATCATATCTGCAAAAATAAATCCCATCCATCGATCATCCATGGTCTAGAAGATGTGAGAGCCTATATGTGAGTATGTCAAGTCATCATGTGACTCAATGCTTTGCATCACATGTGCTATATCCTGTAATAAAGGCACAACACCCTGGGTGAAAGCATGGGGTGTCCTCAAAAGGACCATGGCAGGTGTATCCAATTCAATCAAAGCTATGAAATCAAGTAATACCAATGTTCACAAGGTATAAGATTCCTTAGATCATATAAAGTAAGCCATTACTTAACATATAAGCCACATCAACAATTCAGATCAAGTATCCCCTTCAAAATTAACATTAGCTCAAGAATTTATGTAAGTTGGCAAGTTTAAGTATGGGAGGAGTATAATCAGGCCCTATTGGGTGTGCCAACCAAACCAAGGAAGAAAAGACCCAAGTAGAGGGATATGTCCCGAGGGAAGCAAGAAAGAAAAGAAACCCTTCAATAGTAAGTGTGATAGTGAAACATGTTGGGCTTACTTCATGGTCATGAGATCATTTGTTCCATTTATATGAGAACCTTTGTAGAGGGTGCACTTGCTCTTGAGTTATTCCTTTCTAGGTGCTACGTTTTTCCAAACCCCTTAATTTGCCTTTAATCTTTTCCTTATTGATTTGCAAGTACCCTTTATAAGGTTTCAAGCATTATCATTCATTGTTTCATATAATAGTGGGACAGGGGAAAACACAAAAAGGGTAGAGCTCAAGTATGTACAATGTCTTTTAAATGTCCTTTCTATTCCATTTGTTTATTTTACAACATTATTTCTTTATTATTATTTTTTACAACAACTGCATCAACCTCGACATTCTATCTGTTCTTCTGATGAGAGAATGAACCATGACCCATTACCAAATTTTAGTACACTGCAACAGGCTCTAGGATGATAAGTGTTAAGTATGGGGGGAAATGAAACATTACCCTTGTTATCCCCCCCCTCAAGTAATACCCTTGTTCCTTGGGGGTGACAACACAAGACTAGAGCATAAATGATAGCCACCAAGGTGAAACAAGGAAACACGCATAACTTCTTGAAATTATGATTCATTATCCAAATTCAACCAATGATCCTCATTAACATGCCTAATATATTAAATATGCCACTTCATACATTGAAACAAGGGATAATGTACCTGACGATGACATTGGTCCACCATCTCCCAAGAACTATGCTAATTGGATGTGATGAGATATGTTGGTAAAGAAGAGATGTCTGAAGGGATGTTGGGATTCTCTTTGTGGAGATGTTGATCATCATCATGGTCAGGATCATTTTCTTCATTGCAGGCCATGAGACATGATCTCCTCTAGTTACCCTAGGTGAGAGGGGGTAACATCTGGCTCCAACATGGTGACATGTTCTCACTCTAGAGAGCATGAGAATATCAACATATATTTTAGTGCAATACTTTCAACCTGCATCCTAGTATATTCTAATATGCCCAAATTAGTACTACAAGGGGGATGTTATCCACCAGGTCTATGAAAAATATAAACCATGCAAAAAGAAAAAAAAAATGCATTTTCATTAATATATCATTTTTCCTTTTTATAATGTAAACATTAGACTAAGATGGATGCATGAACAATCAATGAGAAACATCAATACAAGAAAGTATTGTGAGCACACAACATGACTGATCTATCCTACCTACCCTACTCTAAACTGAGACCATAAAGATTAGGTAAAGTCATACAACGAATACATCCATCCTAGAATTTTATCAATATGTCTACCCTATTAATTGTGAACTACATAAAATACACATGGTCTTCAATCAGTGAACCTATGACATAACGTATTCATTTGTGGGATATTAAAGAATACCCCTAATTTCACTAGATGTTGATAAATACCTCTGAAAATCCTTTTGTTGAACCCCCCTTCCAATACATCTTTCCAATAAAAGAAACCCTTATTTTTACTAGATACCCATTTTTATATTCCCCAATACCTATAAACCCCCTAAGACCCCACATCCCCCCCCAATACCTACAATATATTGGATTTTTTTTTTACAATTTAAAAACCCCCTTTATGAATGAATGTGATGAGATATTGGTCAACAATGTGAAGCCCCTGTAGAAAGCAATTCCAAATTGAGGGGTTCATCTAGTTTAATGTTGGATATAAGAAAATATGTTGGAGATGGTATTCAAAAGAGAATAGACCTAATCCTTGAAATCTGGGAGTTAACACAGAGTTCAACCAGTTTCTCAACAAGGATTATGCACTTTAGGGAATATGACCAAAAATACCTAAAATATGATGAAGGTTTTTACAAAGAATATGTGGGAATGTTTGCAACAAAAGTTTCAAGCCTTAGCGACACCCATAGAAGAGAACAAAACCTTCCCTCTAGTATTAAAATGAAGCATATTAAATCTCACTGGCTGAAAATGATTAAATGTTTAAGAGAATTGATGTTCGCGTTAGATGTTGTAAAAATCAAGAGGGGTGACACATTTATAAAACTTCTTGATTTTACAAAATAATCAAATGGCCCTAATTTATTAATGGATACCATACTTACATCTAAGGAGAAACTATTGGAGAAACTAGAGGCATTAAAAGTTGCATGGGAAAGTGAAATTAGTGACTTGGTTGAATTCTATGGAGAAGAAGTAGAGAGGTAGTTTGTCTGATACATAAATAAAAATGATGATATTGAGGACATGTTGCACCAATTAAGAATTGATTTAAGAGGATTAGATAATCAATTATTTGAAATAAAAATCAAACATGAAATAATGGTTTCTCCGATGAGGGAGTAACTAGAATAATGGTTAACAAAAACATTAGTTAATATAACCGAGACGGATCAACATGAAGTGGTTACAATAGTTATGTTATCTCCAACACAACAATAGCCATCTACAAAGGATTACTCAACAAGAAAATGAAGGGTTCAAAAATTTCCATCGTTGTAAGTCGAGTAGTAACTTTATTGTAGCCCTCACCATTTTTCTTCTTCAGTCAATTGCCATTTTTCTTTTTCCTTTCGCAACATCCTGTGAAACCTGAGGCCAACTCTTGACTATTTTATTTGTCTTCCAAGTATCTCTTTCATTTTATGGTTCACGGGAGCCCCATCCAAATCCTCTTTGAAGGAAAAACATAGTTTATTTTATTTGTAACCCTAGACATTACTACTTATTTATTTAATAACTCTGTTATTTTTTGAGGTTCCCAGAGAACTAATTTGGGACATAACATTATTGATTTCTCAAGACTTTGATTTTTAGCATGAGATTTCAGATGTGTGTCTATCAAAATATTTATTGGGTTTAATGGGATGATCATTTAGAGTTCTATGTTATATGTGGTCCATAATTTCCTTTCCATTTGACGAATATTGTGTTCTACTTTGATGAATTTTGTGATGGAAATGTCATCCTATTTTAATGCATACTCTTTTGGTTTACAAATCTTGTAACATAGTGTAAATATTTTCTTTCTGTAAGATACATGTTTCTTCTCAGGTATTCTTTGCATGTGAATATTTATTTCAAGAATAACGTCTAGTCCTCTCTCAAGCATTTTAAGTTATTGTATGTTATTTAAAATAGAGGAGTACTCCCTATTTAAAAAAACTGGGGGATTTATCCTCGTGAGGTTGAATTAAAGACCACAAGACAATATTTTAGATCAACATGTTTGGCGATCATACTGGGTAACTAAACAAAATGTTGGTTCTGTAGATCAAGAATCTGAATAACTCTACCGAAACCCAACCAACCCCAAATACAAATTTCATTAAGAGATCAGATAAGTATCTTACTCCAGTTGTATGACCTAACAATCACAATAGAAATAAGTCACAAAGAACTGGAAATAACTTGGGAATTTCTTTCCTAATAAGAAGAAATAGAAATAGCCCTGAGACAAAGAAGACATATGTAAATGTTAGAAAAGTTGGAATCATAGAAGGGTCCATTAACAAGAAGTAAAATTAGGAAGCTTGTGATTCACAAAGTATCCAAAAGTTCAAGATCTGAAAAAAGTGATATCATAATCATGGGTGACTGAGAAGAACAGAGAAATACAATTCCTAATGAAGAAAGAGAAATAAATGGTAGACAAAGAAATCGAAGAAGAAGAGCTAGGTCTATCCCACTGAATTTACATGGAGAACAAAATACATTACCAACCCTACCTCAAGGAGTTTTACCAGTATTTTCAGGCGATGGGATTATGGATCCAAAAATACATATGGATTAGTTCCTAAGAGTTTGTGATATTCATTTGATTGAACATGATGATGTAATTATCAAATTATTTCTGCAAACTTTGATAGGTCCATCCTATGAATGGTATATTTCCCTCCCAGCTCGATAAATTGGTTCATTTGGTGATTTAGAAAATATGTTCATGACTATATATTATCAACCTATTTCATACCGTACTCTTCTTACTCAGTTCACTCAGATCCATCTCCAAAAGGGGAAACCAATCAAGGATTTTAATTTATGATTCTTTAATACATTGAACCAAATATCAAAAGGGCAATGCCCAAACGATCCTTTCATATTCGTATGTTATAAGAATGCCATGCCTTCAAATGTGAATTATGAAATAAGAGCTTAACAAATAAATGAATTGAATGAGTAAATCCAAAAGGCAATACAAATGGAAGAATACATGTTAGAGACTAATGTTGATCCCGAGATTAGTCTTGGAAAAGTACAAAGGCAAATGAACAATCTGTCAATATCACCTCAGGGACCATCCACCTCTAGAAGTTCTTAAAATGGAGAAATTATGGGAGGAATTCTCCAAGGCATTGCCCCTAATGTGAGAAAGAATCCTAGAGTTTCCCAAGAAACAAGACAAAATATAAAGATTGTTGTTATAGCCTTAATTTCCACCCTACAGGGGCAGAAGGGAATCCAACAAAAGATAAAATCCAAGACACAAATCTAGCTTAGGATTCATGTCACTTTTGAAGGGTGTCACTTGTCATACATATGAAAACAAGTGACTAGTCGCTGGTCATCTATAGTGAAACCGATGACAGCCTCTGTAACCTTCTAGCTTCATAGATTTTTGAAGAGGTAAGTGAGGGATGACTTGGTTCTTCGTGGCATGAGCCTTGGAACTCACATCATTTGAGTATCCATTGGTCTCTATAATATCTAGAAGCTCTCCCAATCCTCTTCCAAGGATCTATATAAATAAGGAAAGTCTTGAGCATGAGGAGGAAGAATCATTTACACATCTATGGTGCCAAAATCCAGAGGTACTTCTCCATCTACATTAGTCGTGGTCAGGTTTCCTAGCTTGGTTGAAGAGATGACGATGAGCAAGGAGAAAGGGGCACATAGGAATGCATCTACATCATAAGGTAATTGTATTGATGTTTGTATTTTATGTATAAATGTTCAAATATGGTTTATTTTATCATAGATTAGGTTATATCCAAGCTATATCTAGGATTATAACACTAGCAAGAGAAGTAGAATGATATTGTTTTGTTTCTTGTGTGCGGGTAGTAGGTTGTAGGAGATGTAGCTAGAACTTTAGGAGTATAGTAGCCATAACATACGAAGTACAACCTTCAGAACAAGGTATTCCATTCTCCCATTTCCTTGTGTAATTTTGAATCTTATTGCTTATTTATAGGAAATCCATAGAAGTCTATCCATCTATATGTCTAGGATCAATAAACATATCCTAGGGAGATATTACTGTCCACTCATGATATTTTCTCCATAATAGAACTAGCAACTCCACTAGGGAAGGATCTTTGATTCTTCTCTAGTTCATAAAATCTTCCCATTTATCCTCTATTTTGATTTGATTGTTGTCTTCTCTGCTACTCCCTTGGAGGTTGGATCCCTCGGATATGATTAGATCTAAGTTAGATCTCTATTTTAAAAAAAATCTATAGAGTTTCTCTTGTTGCACCATTGTTGACAAGCGACTAGCAGTTGGTTGCAGGTCATTTGACCCGTGACACCCCCTTTAAATTGGGAAAATTATAGAATGTCTAGATTCCTATGATCAGATTTGGTTTATTCGGCCTTTGGAATCCATTGAGTCCTTTTGTCACAACTTTCTCCTTCAGTTCCAGTTTGAAGTGTGTTTGTGTGGCTTTTTTGGATTTCTTGTTTAAGCTTGTTTTTTATCTAGTGACCCATTGAAGTTGGCCAGTGCTCCCAAAATATCTAGTAGTGTATTGTATTGATTTCATTTGGTGTGTTCACCCTCTTTTGATTAATGATCATTACTAGATCCATTTTGATAGGTAAGTTTTTGATGTGATTCTTGTAGAGACATTGGAGTGGGATTTTCAACATCACTACCAATTTCCTACAACCCCTGCTTGTTGATTTGTTTGTTTTCTTTTTGCACATTGTGTTCTTGATTAGATTAAGAAAACCTTTGCATAACATTTGGAAAAATAAACAAAAAAACATTTTCTTGCTTATGAGATTTTGAAGCATTAAAAACAAAGTGCATTGTTGAAGTGTTTGGTTTGAGATATTAGAAAAAGTTTGGGTCTGATTTGTTTTGCATGGTTGCTTGGTGTTTGAGTTTTCATTTTAAAGTTTACAAAGGAAAATATCTCTTCTACCTTCCATAGCTAGAAATCATTGAATTGAACAAGTGTACTCTCATTTTTGCATTGCTTTGGTTGGGTCAAGAGTAAACACCATAAAAGTTTAATACATTTTCCCTTTGACATAAATAATAGCCTTAAGAAAAGAATTCATAAACTAAAAAAAATTCGATTCTTTTCTTTATTAGAAAACCAACATTAGATAGGTTTAGGGCCTTGGAATAGGATTGGAGATTAAACTCTTCAAGGCCACCAAAATGAAACCTAGAGTCATTAAAGAGTGTAAAATCCATTTTTTCAACTAGTCTGTCAGGAATCTCCTCTAACATAGTAGTCAAGCATGAGGTCACATTAGGGAAAGTAGAGAGATTACCTCTCTCTACTTGTTTTGGTGTTTGCGGTATCATTTTGATTACTATGTATATGAGATTTTCTTTGGTGCCACACCTATGTTGTCCTATATTTTTTAAAGGTGTGCTCTTTGGTTTCAAGTCTACATCGACCTTAGGTTGAATTTTATTTGGTTTTCACATATTATTTTCACCATGGATGAATCACTTCTTTGGTCCCATCGATTATGAGGACTAGAGTCAATCATGGAGGTACAACCACCTTTTAAGTGGTGCGAAATAGGTGACCGTGAATTTGAAGAGTCCCATATTTGGTTTGAGGAGACTGGTTTGGTTGAAGTAGAAGTGGTCGACGAAATTCCTCCACCAAAATTTAACCCTCCTTTGACTAATCCTAAAGAACCCATACTTATCCAGGTAAGGGATATTTTTAGTGAGATTTTTTCTTTGTTTAAGGATCCTTACACCATGTTAGGACTAAGTTTTTCATCCAATGTGGTTGATCTGTCGAGCCCATATGTAAGTGGGACTGAGGGCATCTCTGTGATGTCCACATTACCTTCCCTGATCACCATTGGACCTACACCATCTGTGCCTTTTACTATGGGTCCCTTGATTTGGGGGATACCGGTTGTGTCTTCTTTTCCATCTGTGTCTTCTATTAGATTTGGATCTTCTTTTGGTGGGGGGTCGAGCCTTGGTTTCAACATGGGGGTGGAGTTCCTTCCACCTCCACCATTCCTATGAGTGGTCCTAGGTTGTCAGGTGTTGGTTTACGTTTTGGATGGAACATTCCTAATGGTTTTGGGGATGTCCCTAGTCAGGATGAGGGAAATAGTAAATTGGGAGGGTTTAATTTACCATGGGTTAGTACACCTTTCCCCGGGGGCACATCCCTTGGGGAAAATTTTCACAATAAGGAGGCTTTCCCTTTATTCATACCTCTAGTCCTTGGGGGTTCTTCTGTGGGAATAGTTTTGAGAACACTTTTCCTTTAGGGTCTACACCTACCCCCGGGGGAAACCCCCTTGGGGGCATGTTTGGTCCTAGGAGAAGTCATGCTCATGGAAGTGCCACCATCCATGGGGGAATTTACTCTTCTAGAACACCACAACCCTCTGGTAGTATAAACATAGGGGAACCACAAGGTTCATCTGGTACATCAAGAACTTCATCTTCCTCCCAATATTCAATTTCTCATATGTTGTTTCCTTTCTTTGAACGATAGACTTGCTTGATTTATCGCATTTGAAAAATGACCCTATTTCCCATAAACCTTCATGGCCAGTCATTCCTGTGAAGCTACCATTAGACATGCCCAAATTCAATGGAAAATAAGGAGAATACCCCTCCATACACATCGTGACATATCATTTTTGGTTTTCATCGAACTCTTTGATGGATGATAGTGTGAGTTTGCATGTTTTCCAAATATCCCTGACTGAAAGTGCCAAAAAATGGTGCATTGTCTAAGAAGGTGCTTAGAAGGCACTTCCTTTAAAAATTTAATGACTTGGAAATGGAATTTCTAACACATTACCAATTTCCCATACAATATGATATTGGAACAAAGATCTTGAAAAGACGTAGGATGATCAAGACCTAGATTCTAGAGAAAATCCTAATGGAGTGGTTTACAAAGTCCCTCCTACCACCCATTTCCAAAGACATAGCTATGGGCAGGGTGTCTACTGAGGATAATTCCATCATGCGCTCTCATAACTTGTATTTTATTTACTCTTAGACATGCACTCTTTACGATATTATCCCGCATGATCCTAGGCAATTGATAGATCTAAAAAGACAAACCCAGGATATTATGCCAATGGTGTGGTAGGTTATATTTCTGATACCTATGTGGGATGGTTAGCTGACCGTATGGGTCACATGTCTATCTTGTCATACCCATAATATTTTGGATCTAATGCTCAAACTGTAACAATCCATACTCATACCTCCAAGGTGAATTCGGTGCATTCCACGCAATCGAAGAATCCTCAAAAACCTAGAGGAATAAAAAGAAAAATTCCAACACCGAAAAAGTGACCTCTCCCACCCAAAATGATCAAGGGGGGGAACATAAGAGAAAAATAAGAGTCAGTTCCCCTACACGGTTTGTGGGGAGGAACACCCATTAGTGTCCTAGGAAGGATGATATCCATCGGTATTTGGCTTAGCAAAGGGGCCCCTAACAACCCATTTTCCTAACTCATCCTTTTCCCCATAAACCTCCTCACATGGTTGCAACAAATATTCCCCCCCCCTCTGCAAGGGGGCATGTTAGGTACTCCTCAAAATAAGGGGTCTTCCTTGAATGCCACAATTTTCATGTGTGACTAGATGGTCAAATTGAAAACTTGAGCCAAGAAATATGACCATTTCGAGCCTACTCTTGTTGTTCATGACTCAACATCTTCTTCCCAACTTTGTGGACCTCTTCAGATTGAGAAACCATCCTTTGACACACCACTTCACCCCTCGAAGGGCATTTTTCAACGAATGAAACACAATCCAAATGTAGGAGCCTCCCACAACTACAATATTGTGGAAGACTTGGCCTGGGCACCCTGTGCCATGTACGCACTCAAATTTCTCCAAATATTCCAAGCACAACAAAAAGCCTTGTTTTTTTTCCATAGGTGGGTTTGATCCCTCAGAGTCAAGTTTGATAACCTTTGATTCTGATGAAGTTCATCATAGGATTTCCCATCAAATTGTTTTCTAGATCAAAGTGAGACTGATGGGGAAAAATATCCTTTTCACTATGATTGATGAAGGAGCCTCAACTTGTATCAGTTCTATGTCTTATTGGAATTTCCTTGTCTCTCGCAAGCTTGACACTTCTACAACATTTTTGAAAGCATTCAATGGACATATGTTCCATCCCCATGGGATAATCACTACCTTACCCATCGATTTAGGTGGTAATATTGTCTCTGTTGTTGTGGAGGTCATCAATGCATCTCTTGAGTACAAATTGTTACTCGGGTGCACTTGGTTCTATGAGATGATTGCAGTCATCTCATTAGTCTTTAGGCTCTTACACTTCCCTCATCAAGGGAAAACAATGATGATCAATCATCTTGCATTTTGTACCCCATACCTTGGATCCAATGTGGGGTATAATATACCTTTTTTCGATGATACCCAATAGTCTCATATGAGCATGGGTGCAGGGATGTTTAAATATCCATCACTCATGGGAATATTTCCCCTTCCCCCACCACCTCCTACTACACAAATTTCTCCTATCAATACGATTTTATCATTTACCAGCGGATCCCTCGACTTTGTTGATACTTGGGTGGTTCCTCATCCCAAGAATGTTGAATCATATGGAGAATCCATGCCTCTCACCCCGGTTGATATTTCCTATCAGGTGATCCAATCAACATCCATTGAACCTAATTTGTATCCCCTTCAAGATGTGGAGTCATATTAGTATCCAAAGCCTTCATGGGTTGTCACCCCTCTTCCAGTTTCCAATGACTTCCTAGATCTCGAACTTCCATCTGATGAAGCTATCATGGAGGTCATGGCTTCACTCGATAAGACATGGGAGGATATACACCATCGAGAATCTTTTCTTCCCAATTTGGAACAGTTAGAGGATGACATTAAAAATCTTATCTCCATTGATAAGTTTCAATGGTACCAATCTCCCATTATGATTCATGATGTTTTTTCACAAGGGAACTTGGCGAATATTTAGAAAAATGTAGCCATTGAAATCTGCCAGAAGCTAGGTGTCTTGGAAGACATCCTGATAGGTGTTGAATGTTTGTATCAAGAAATTGAACTTTATATGGCCCTATTTAAATAATTTTGTGATGTTTTTGCTTGGTCCTATGAAGAAATGCTTGGCATTGACCCCCATGTTGTCAAACATGAAATAAAAATGTACAATGGAGCCAAACTGGTCTGGGAGAAGCTCCAACCAGTTAACCCAAAGAAAGTTGTTTCCATCAAGGTGGAGGTTGAAAAATTCTTCATGCACGATTTATCTATCTGGTTCCCTTGATGAATGGGTTTCTAACCTCCGTTCCGATCGCCAAGAAACAAGGAAATGTTAGGGTATGTATTGATTATAGGGATTTGAACAAAGCCATTTTGAAGGATAATTATCCAACCCTTTTCATTGATAAAATCATCAATGAATTTTTCAGGAGTGAAATCTTCTCACTCATGGATGGTTTCTCCGGCTATAATCAAATCTAGATCAAACCAGAAGATCAACATAATACTACCTTCATTTTTCCTTGGGATAATTTTGCTTATCGAAAGTTTCCATTTGGTCTTAAAAATGTTGGATATACCTTCTAGTGGGCCAGATATTATGTGTTTCATGACATCAAACAAATTGTAGAAGCATACTTGGACGATTTGGTTGTTCGTTCCAAGCGTCCTGAGGATCATCCTAGTCATTTGTGGGTCATTTTCACCGGATGTCTCCACTATAATATCCATTTGAACCCACATAAATGTATCTTTTTTGTGGTGTCTTCTAATACCCCTAGGTTTAACCCCAATTGTAAATGTAATTATGTTTTATAGGTTGGTGAGCTAGGATATTATAGGCCAGAATGTATGTGTGATTATTAGGATGGAGAATCTAGATGCTAAAAAGGCCATTGAGTCTATCATTGTATTATGTAATCACTCTTGTTATTAATAAAATACATCATTGTTGTAGACCAATTCAGAAGAAAGAGTATGGGATGCTAGGACTCCAAGAGAGGGAACGGGGTTAAGGGCTTAAGGAAAAGGGTGCTAATTCAAGGGGATTAATCCTAGGAATAAAATAATATTATTCCTAATTCCTAAAGTCTTATATAATGATTTATCCTAAGGTCCTAAGGGTAGAGAATGAATTACAAGTGGGGGACAAGGTAGTTCCTTAGGTGCCAAGTGTCAAGTTAGGAACATGCATGTATATTATGGAGAATTAGTGTAATTCTCATTCATTCCTTCATTCATTCTTGGCCATTATTCTTCCTGGTGGTCCAACATGCTTACCAAGAATGGAGAGTGGAGATATGAAGCTGAAGTGACCTTGTAAATCCTTCATGGTTGGGTTTGAAGAGGCATGTTGTCAGGCCTATGGATCAATTCTCTTCGGTGAGAGAATTTTTGGGAATAGGTTTCCTTGTATGATGACCTAAGGTGCGATAAATCTTGAGTGCAACCATGTATTCCAAGCGTCATAGTGCACAATGACTTCCTAGCCGCCCTGTTGCTGAAGCCTAGAAGGGAAGTGGGATAGATGAATAATTGTTGAGACACAAATGGGTATACTTCCTAAGGTGGGATGAGTTGAGGGGAATGAGAGGGTATGAGGTGGAATTATTGCTAGAGTTGGTGCCATGGGCCCTGTCTATTTTGTTGAGTGTTGTATGGCCTTAGTGGGATTGGTGAGCTAACATTTTCCCTGGTGGAGTCATATCCCCAGCTCTAGGATGAACTACTGCTAAGAGTTTATGAACAATGCAGTCTATGGTTGGGAGGACCATCTAAGGTTTTCAACCAGTTGGTGATTACAATAAAATATATGTGTTTTTTATGTGCTTATGATTAATATTACTGTGTGGTTATCTATGCCATTTATGTTATGTTCCATGTGTGTAAACTTCTACATTAATTTTATGATATTAGACTGCATTAGTTTTGTACATATGTAGGGAATTTAATTAATAAAATGGTATCAGAGAGGAAATATTTTTTTGAAGCATGTCCCAGCTTGGGGTTGGGGATGCTACAATGTGGTATCAGAGCTCTAGTTTCGACACTGGACTTGTAAGGGACAAATATAGAGCACATAAGTGAAATTTACAGAGTATGCATGCAAATTGTTTAACCAAATGTCAGAAAGAGATGTTTGTGACATGTTTGGTGAAATTACTACAGTGAAATTGGGAATTTTACGAGAGATTTGAGGAAATTTAGCTAGTGCTAGGAAATCCCCAAATTCTAATCATAGTTTGAAAAAATTTAGGCCTGTAGATGGCTGAATTTAAATTTGTTGTATAGCCATGACGTAATTGGGAGAAATTGGGTGAAATTGGTGGAATTTGGGCAAAAGCCCCAATTTATGCAATTAAATTCATGAACAATTCGACGTGGAAGAGTCAAAATTCATGTGCAGAGGTAACATTTACATGAAAAAGCATGGAATTAGTCGTATTAATATTATTTATAAATATTTAATGGTGGTCATGAAAGGAAACAT
>ML781331.1:12625-24241 GCA_009831015.1 Picea engelmannii
CATTCCATAGTAGCCTTTTGCTTATATGCCAATGGATAAAATTGTTTTTTAATTGCAACAATGAAATCATTCCAAGAAATCAAAATTTTACCATGCTTTTTCATGTCCTCCTGAGTCTTGGATTCCCACCAAATAAGTGTTGCACCATCCAATCTTAAAGAAGCAAGATGAATTTTGGTTTCATCATCTTGATTTTTTTGTATTCTACAATATACCTCAATTTGACGTATCCAATTATCTAATTTCTCAGCATTAACTTCTCCATTGTATATTGGCAATTCAAATTTAATATCAAGCTTTAATGAAGGAATTTGTGAAGGAGTTTTACCATGTCCCTTTGGAGAATTCGGAAGAGGTATTGAACTGGTAGAAGAAGAAGAAGAAGATGGAGGAGAGGGTGGTGGAGAAGCACCATTCCCTCCATTTCCATTTGGAGTTTTGTCATCACTGCTTCCCTTATGCCTTGAAGGGTTGGAGCCTTCACCTTGCAACAATGCATTCCTTTCCATCAAGATCTTCATCATCTCTCTCATCTCCATGACAGCCTTTTTGAGATCTTCATCTTCTATAGGAACACGTTCATGATTTTCTTCATGAGCCATACTTGGTGAATGCCTCCTTGAAATTTGCGGTGATTGTATATGCTTCTTCCTTGAAGGATGAGAACTTGGCTCCACAAGTTGACCTTCTCCTCTTGTGAGTTTCAACCTTGTGAAAATCATAAACAAAACACTTGCAAAATAATCAAGTCTTCAAAAACCAGTGCTCTGATACCAACTTGATCTAAAAATGAAGAAGACTTGAAATCTTGAAACTATTTGCAAGTAAATTTTATGTGTTAAAAGCAAATGGATGAAATTTGCAACACATTAATTAAAGGATTACTCATGCAAGATACAAATAAACAACAACATAATCAATGAACATAAGCACATAAACACAACAATTGATAAAGGAGCTCACCCCTCTCTTGGGCTACATCTCCTGGTCCAGCTTCCAATGGATCATTATTATTAATTGATCAAAGTGCTAAAAAACGTGCCTTACAATGCTCAAATTGACCAACAGACTGCTCCAATGGCTTCAGAGCATCCAAAAACCCCAAGCTGGGCTTTTTCGGCACCTCGTTTGGCCAAAAAATGAAGAAGTTAGGCCTCCTGGAAGTCCCCCCTTCAAGCTTGTTGTCTCTACATCTACAAAACACACCCTTGTTTCATGAACCTAGCACACACGCAATTTAAAGCGTGAAAACCCAGCACCGGACGCAACTGTGCCAACGGTGCGAACTGTAGGACGGTTATGGGCGTGTCAGCCCCTAACCGCCTAGCTCTCGGGCACATGGGGTCATAATATGACCACGCGCATTAAGAAAAAGGGCTAACCGTGCCAACCATATCACTTCCCCGCGCTCCTGGTTGTGGTCATATGTAGTTAGGCATATAGCCACGGGCTAAAACTTAACCGTTTCAAATTGTTTGAACCATATTTTAAAACCGCACGCGCGCACTTATAAAGCTTTGGTTATATGTGAAATGGCGTGCGACCAAGGGCTGGGGCTAAGCCCCAGCCCGGTCGCGACCCAAACCACTCTACACATTCAAATTGAAATACAATTTAGGTCATATACATAATAAGCAACGCACGGTGGCACGCTGGTTGGCAGCTCCTTGCCAAGTCGTTTCCCCTGCCCAGAGGTCGCGGGGTTGACTCCTGCTAATGACAAACTTTTAAACCAAACAACAAGTGACATGTGGCGCGCACGAATTGGGCCACGTGTCAACATACCATTAGCCACCAAAAGGACACGTGTCAAATGCTCATATGCCAACTGTCTGCCAATAAGAATCTACCACATCATCACATGCCACATCAGCGTACGGTCGTACAACCCTGCCACGTTAGCCTGTACGGACTGTACAGTCAGCGTCCCTTTTTTTGCTTGTTTTCCATTCCGAATAGATTGCGATATCTCTCGCTCCTGACGTCCGTTTGAGACGAAACGAGTTGCGTTGGGTTCGCAACGACGAGGCCTACACTCTCGTTCGATTTGAAATGATTCCGAGCACTTTGAATTTTTGAGCAAAATTTGATCCCCTGATCACTTGTTGTTTTACATTTTGATTTTCTGGTACCTTTGGAATTTCTTTTTCAGTGATCTCACCAAGCACTGTGTATTATGGTTTTTCTTTTTCCTGTTTCTTTCCCTGCAACTGATCTTTGTACATGACCTTCTCATTGAATATGAAATCTCTACTCCTAATGATTTTGTGATTTTCATAATCCCATAAGCGATAACCAAAATAATTAACATCGTATCCAATAAAGGTACACTTCTTGAATTTTTCTTGAAGCTTTGTTCTATTTTCTTTATCAATATGGACAAATTCGTCACAACTGAAACTCTTCAAAAAATAATAGTTTACCTTTTTACCTATCCATGTCTCCTCTGGAATTCCACCATCCAAATATCTTGAAGGTCCTATGTTTATTAAGTAAACAACAATATCTACATCATCTACCCAAAACTGTAAGGGAAACCCAACATGCAATCTCATACTCCTTGCACACTCCATGATTGTCGGTTTCATCCTTTCTGACGCACCATTTTCTTGTGGCGTTCCTAGAACTGTTTTCTCTTTATGAATCCCGTGGTATGGACAATAATCATCAAAATCCTTGTTGCAATATTCACCTCCATTGTCTAATCTGAGACACTTCAACATTTTTCCTATCTCATTCTCAACCAAATCTTTCCATTTCTTAAAAGTATAAAAAACATCAGATTTTTGTTGAATGCAATAAACCCAAGTTTTTCTAGTTGTGTCATCAACAAAAGTAACATAATAACGAGATCCACCAAGATATGATACTTGATTTGGTCTCCATGCATTTGTATGCACAAGCTCTAACCTTTCACTCTTCTTTTCTTTTCCAACTTTGAGAAATCTTACTCTCTTTTGTTTTCCATAAACACAGTGCTCACGGAAATCCAAATCAATTTGTTTAAGATCTGGCAACAAAATTCTTTTGTGAAGTATTTTCATCCCCTTCTCACTCATGTGTCAAAGCCTATGATGCCACGGTGATGTATCCACTCCTGTAGAAGCTAAATAGATAGAAGAGTCAGTATTACCAGTACATAAATACAATGTACCTACCTTATCTCCTTCTTCTATCACCAGTGATCCTTTGGTGACCTGCCACGCCTTATCTGTAAATATAGATATACAACCTTCACTTTCCAACTTCCCTATTGAAATTAGATTTTTCCTTAGATATGGAACATGTCTCACCTCTTTCAACAACCATTGGTTTCCATTTTTTTTCTTTATTTGTACCTTACCCATTCCAATAATTTTTCATGGTGCATCATTACCCAAAGGAACCTGTCCAAAATCACCTTGAACAAAATCTAGAAAATGTTTCATGTGGGGTGTGGTGTGAAATGAAGCCCCTAAATCTACTACCCAAGACTCAGAAATATTATCTATAGAAAGAATCAAAGCATCTTGTAACACATCACATGTTACATTTTCTTCCTTATTTTTCTTTTGTTGTCCATCTCTTTGTTTCTTTGGAGCTCTACAGTCTTTCTTCAGATGTCCTTTCTTCCCACAATTCCATCACTCTATCTTTCCCAGACTAGATTTGGATCTTCCCTACCTAGAATTCCCATGGTTCCCTGAGCCCTTTCCTCTATCATTTTGTCTTCCCCTATTCTCCATGGTCAACACATTACTTGATGTCTCACCTGTTCGTTTCCGTCACATTTCCTTGCTAAGGATAACACCAACAACATCATCAAATTTTAGAGTGTTTGAACCAGAGACATAGTTACTTACAACAATGACCAAGCGATTCCATCTTTCTAGAAATGAGCATAGGATTAGAATAACCCTGACCTCATCATCAAAGTTCAATTTTACATAACTTAGCTTATTAGTAATCGTATTAAATCCATTTAAATGATCTGCAACATACCCACCTTGTAACATATTCATATTAAATAATTGCTTCATTAGAAATACCTTATTGGATGTCGAGGGTTTTTCATACAGTTTATCCAATGCATCCATCAACTCCTTCATTGTCTTTTCTTTTGAAATATTGAAATCCACCGATGCTGTCAGGCTCAATCATATCATTCCTAGTGTCTTTCTGTCAAGAACCTCCCATTCTTCATCCTTCATGGTCGTCGATTTATTTTCTATTCTTCCCAATGGTAAGAATATATCCTTCTAATATAAATAATCTTCCATCTGCATCTTCCATAACTAGTAGTTTTGGCCATTAAATTTCTCGACCCTAAACTTTCTATCTTCTGCCATTGCTCCCACTCGAACCAGGAACCCTATTTTCCCGCGAGTTACCTTTCGCTCTGATACCAGTTGTTAGAAACACAGGATCGCAGAGCAATAAAATAAAACAAATGCAGAAATAAACATAGAAGATACACAATACAATAGAGACACAGATATGCATGGTTCACCTAGTGTGGGCTACGTCCACCAGAGAAATTCCCTTGTCCTTCCTTTATTATTATCCATGAAAATGAAGGGATACAACCTACATCACACCCGTTGTAACTTCCTCTTCTTTCTCTCATAGTATCCTCTCTCAGAATACAATATTCACACACATACACAACCACAATACAATTCCCTCGTGAAAAGAGGGTTGCCTTCTAGGGAAAAAAAACCCTAAGATAACTTCTACTATCAGATCTACGACCTTATAATGAATGGTCCAGATTGACTATAAAATTATAATATTTTACAAGGAAGTTTTCCCAAAATTTCACTTCAGGAGGGGCTCCATTAATTGTCGTCGTCCCCCCTAGACCCCCTTGACANGGGAAGCCCCCTCACACCCCCCCATTAGGAAATGGGATCCAAGAACAATTGAAACAAACCTCTGAATCAAGAATATAATCAGGCTCCACAACCAACAACTCTCTGTCAACTATGGACTGCAGTGTACTTTCTGTCGGCAGTAATTTTATTGACAGAAGGTTGTTTTTATTTTCCTTAATTGCAAAAATTTCTTTGGTTTTGATTATTCTATCTTCATATACCACGATGCACAAAAGTTTTGACATCGAGGGAACATTGTAGGTACCTCTACAACCAAGGTTACATATCGCTACCAATGTCCTATTAAATATTGCAAAGTCCATAGGGAAGCTAAAGCACCTTGAGAAGATTGTGTTGGAACCTGACAAAATCCTTAAAAGAATGTGTCTGGAAGCTTCGCCATCTGATTTTTTTCATCTACAATTCTTGAAACACTTGGAGTTAATTAGTTGTTCAAAATTCAAGTCGATTCCAGATTACTTTTGTAGTTTGGTGAACCTCCAACATATTAACTTGACTGAGTGCTACGATCTTCTTTGGGAATTTGACTAACCTTTGACATCGTGTTCGTAGTTGCAAATGTTTCCAAACTCCTTTGGTAATTTGACGAAACTTCAACATATTGATTAGTAACTTACTAAATTCCACATCATTCCTCTGGTAAGTTAACCAACCTTCAACCTATTGATTAGTCCTGACTCCCATTGCAGTCGTTCAAAAATGGTCCCATCTTCTTTTGAGAATTGAACCAACCTCCAATATGTTGACTTTGTCCATTGCGATCTTTTGGAAATGGTTCCATATTCTTTTGGGAAAATAAGAACCATTCAAGTGGGTGATTACAATTGCTTAAAAAAATAGTCATTATAATTGTGACCTCTTTTATATTATTAGTTTGATATTATGTATTTAACTAAGTAAATTAAGTCAAATACAATTAATCATGATTAATTATAGTTAATTATAATTAATAATAATAAAATTTTATTCATTAATTTATTAATCCTCTTTATATACATGTACACTATACTCAATTAGTATAACCACATAATTAAAAATAGTTAATCTACTAATCATCTTTATATACATTTACATTGATAGTCAATTAATATAACCACATAATTAAAAATAGTTAATACTATCATCAATACCATAAAACCAAAACCAATTAACATATATCAATTACTTTTAATTATATAATTGTATTAATAAATATTAAAAAATATCCACAAAATTTACAAAAATTTAAATATTACATTAATAATAAAAGCATACATCAATTCTAACGAAAAACTTTAAATGTTACATTAATAATGAAAACATACATCAACTCTAACGAAAGTGCGTTGGAGGTTGACAACCATTACACATATATGGAACATGGAGGAGGAAAACGAGCTGATTAATTTCGTATTTTGCCAAGCATTAAAAGGACGGTGTACTCCTCCTCATGGACTCCTACTTGGAGGATATTGGATATTAACAACTCAATGTTATTGTCTTTGTACATCATAATAATTATAAGCATCATCGACTTCTCTCTAACATTTAACATTAATAATGTTGGAGATCCAAACCTTAAAAAAAAAATTGTTTTGTTAATGGTGAAGATCTAAACATTATAAAAATGTTTTGGAATGAGTGTCACTTTCACATTTACTTTAACTTTATAAATGGTCAAATTTATAGGGTGAACGTGAAAAAAACCATTTTGAAATAATTATGTAAGTTTGTGAGTATTTAAAGTTTAAATGTTATCGAAGAAGTTAAAATGTTATATGATTTTAAAATTTTGTAAAATGTTATATGATTTTAATTTTTTTTAACAATTATCACTGAAATGAGGTCATATAATTCTTTGGATCTGCATGGAGTCCAAGCTAATTAAGCTCTCTACCAATCTTGTCCACATCCTTTTCTCCACAGCATCATCTTCATCTTGAAATTTGAACCCGTATTTTCCAACTATTTCCATTCCGAGCCTTTTCATGAGCGTTCCACGACGTGCGTTACTATGTAGATACACCTGCTGCTGTATCTTTCCCTGAAAGTAATTGCGAGATTCTCTAATATCTTTCTAAATATTTGTTATCACGAGGATTGAACCTTATTTATGGGTAAAAAGTTTATGATTGGTCACCAATAGATCTAAATTCTTTTGGAAAAATATCTATGTTGTATAGGACCCATGCCCTCTCAAAAAAACAATACTCATAATTTTGTAGCTTTGTTGATTTTGGGAATTTGAATATGGTGTAAAAATACAAAATGTATGAAATCTAATTAGTTTTGAGAACATATAATTTTTATTTATATAGAAGTTTTGTATGATCAAGAAATTCTATTATTTTCTAGCATTTGTATATTATTGTTCTTGCAAAATATAATGAGTATGTTCCCATTAATGCAATAGTTGAGTGACTAAATGGTAGAATTTCCTTAAAATAATTCATACAATTTTAAACAATTATTTTTTTCAAATTCTTTTATGTGAAGTCTAAATTTGTTTAAATTAAGAAATCACCATAGCCCTAAAATTAGGAGGTCAAGCATTAGTGTATGGTTTGAAGGCCCTAACACAATGAAACATCTTTTTTTTTTTTTTAATTGTGGATCTTACTAGGTATTTTTCCCCATTAAAATAAATGGACTTCTTATTCATAATAAATAAAAAAGGCTCAATTTTGTAGGTGCTACAAGAGCATTTCATAAGATCTAGGAAGATGTTCCTCCCTACATCTAATAGACATATGTTCAAATTACATATAAGTGTAAATTTTGTTCCTGTCTCGTTGCAACTTGACCCTCTTGAACACTTTGTATTTAAGTATGTTTTAAACATGGGTGATTTTAAGAACCCCCCCTAAATTTATATATATAATAAATGAGTGAATCCCCATGATACCTAGGAAAAAATGAAGGCTATTTTATCAATTATATAATATGTATATATAATTTTTTGGTGAATCTTTTAGTCAATTATATAATCTTTTAAAATCTTGGCGAATCTTTCACTGAATTATAAAATCTTTTAAAAACTTGCAAATTTTTCACTGAATTATAAAACCTTGTAAAGTCTTGGATTTTTTTTTGATAAAGTATAAAACCCATATATAATAATAGGGAAATGTGTTCATTAAACTGCAATATACTCATTTTACATATTTGGAAAAACAAACATAGTTTGTCCATCCTTTAGACAATGTTGCAAGCATCAAGGGTTTTGTTTGTCAAGGTTGTTCCAAGGGCTTACATGACATCAAGGATGGAAACTAGGGAAGAGTGTTCCAAGGGATTACATAAGGAAGGAGTGGAATGAACTACTGGTTTTTATTCAAAGGTATATAACCTGTGAGGGAAGGTATAATTCAACTTTCCTGTATCACATTAGATTATTGGAACATTTCACAGGTACTCATCCACTCAATATGCCCTGTTTTCTTTGGCAAATCCTAGTAAAAATGTCTAACAAGGTCAAAGTCAATCCTGCTAAGGCTAAGACCATAATTTTTCATTTTGCTTTGATTAAATTACTCATCATTGAAGAACTGAAGAAAAGGAAGAAAACATGGGGGTATCTTTTGTTTTGGTCTGAGTTTACCTATGAAGAAGATCCTGAGAATCCTCTTAGAAAGAAGAAGAGAGTCAAGAAATGCAAGCAACCTATTGCACCTGATACATCAAAGGCATCCACCAACAGGAAAAGGAGAAGGATAGATTTCCTCGATGATCCTAAGGATGAAAACATGGTCAAAATGAAAAGAGATAAAGTGGTTTCTTGGAAGGAGAGGCTTAAGGAATATAGAGTATTAGACAGATTTATGAAGAAAGAGAATGCTATATTGAAAGCCTAGATTGCAACAGTTTCCTCACAGAAAGACAAGTACAAAGAGAAATCTAAGAAGTTGTCTAAGAAGGCTAAAATGTACTTCATATTTAGTGTTAAATTTTGCAAGAAGTACAGGATCATGAGGAGCAAGTGGTTGTACTTAAAAAGAAAGAACCAGAGGAGACCATCTCTGCAGAATGGATATGAGTGCATAATGTTGCCTGAACTAACCAATCTTCCCTTAGCCTTCACAACATATATAATATCTTTATCGACATCCTTTACATATCGTCCTTTGAAGTCAACAATCTTTTCAATAAAGCATCCATTTGCATCAAATGGGATTAGAAGATCCTCTAAACTCGGTGAACCTTCAGCCTTGGTGTTTTATGCCAAAAACTCAATAAGATTGGCAATCTTTCCAACTAACATAACGAACCTGATTGACAATCTCTAGGTTGTTAAGTGTATGACATAATTTGTGCATGTTGATTTTTTCATTAAATTTCTACAGTTCTATGTAGTGAAATTCTAACAAGGGTGGATTGATAGATCTAATTAGGGGATTGTGATGCTAGATTTTGACAAGGTCATTCAACTAAATAAAAGGGAATTTTGAAAGAATTGAAAGATTGCCTTGGGAGTTTGATCTAGTGATCTGAAATTTAACTTGATCTAAAATTCAAGATCTTTAACCATTATTTGCATGTGAATTTTTAACTGTTAACCACCTTTGTAATGAAAAATTAAAGAACATCCATCAAGCACATGAGCACATAAACATGTAAGCAAACCATCTATGAACAAGAATTGGTAACAGAGTTCACCAAACCCCCTGGCTACGTCTCTGGGCCACTTTCCAAATGAGAAGGCCGATAGATTAAGTATTCAAAATTCTTACAAAGTGACTTCTGATTTCTGTCTGTCATATACAGTAACAAACTTCAACAACAGCTACAAGATGAAATTCTGAGACTTTTAAGTATGACCATGAATACCTTTCTGTATATCTGAAATATTCTGTGAGCACTTTTCTGTCTGGATGCCTGAATGAAAAAACTGAAGTTGGATCTGGAATCCTTGCAAAAACTTGAGACTTTTGAGTATAAACTCGATATATTTCAGAAACTGGACTCAGAATGCCCTTCTTGGCACAATTCCCAAAATTCGCCTCTGATCTGTACAGTCCGTACGACCTTGGGATGTGTACAAAATCAAAACCACCTCGAACTGTGTGCAAAACCACCTCGATCTGTGTGAAAATTCACCTCGGGTTTTGTGCAACACCACCTCGGTCCACATACAAGACCACCTCAAGCTGCGTGCCAGTCTCTGCCTGCATCAAAACTCCCTCCTCGGGATTCGTGCCCATTGCTCATTTAAATAATGAGAAAAACAAAAAAAGGGGGGCGTGGTCATAGGCCACGCGCCTATCCAAATCCCACCAATATCAACAGTTTTTAAGCTTACCTCGTCACTTCTTGCCACGTCTCATGGCGGTGGCACATTGGTAGATATGGTGGTTATGGGGGCGGAAGTCCCGGGATCAAACCCGCGGGCTTCTCCTCCCACCGCATATGCATATAGTTGGCGCGTTTTATATGGTATGTTTAACATATGGTTGGCGCATTTTATATGATATGTTTTAACATATGGTTTGGGCACGTTTTATATAGTATGTTTTAACATATCATATCGTTGAACTTTGGCGTATTCATATGTTTGGATTTTGGGTTATAACATATGGTTTTTGTTACATCATATGGTTGAACTTTGGCACGATTTATATGGTTGGTTTTTGGGTTATAATCATATGGTTTTGATATAACAATTAAATACCAAGGGGGAGGCCTCGGTGTTGGCAAGGTCAAGGGCTAAGCCCTTGACCACCCCTTTTTTTCCCAAACCATGGGGTCATGGTGGCCTTTTCACAAGGTCTTGGGTTCAATTCCCATAGCCCCAAATTACATTTCTTAACCATTTCTAACCATTTTTCACCATCTTTGATGAAACTTCCATTGATGATATATTTGTCATCTGGAGGTTGTTTTTCGCGAAACGGACGTCACCGGAAAATTGTTGACGAGCTCTTCCACTTTGTAAGCTTTACTTTGAATTTTGAATACTTTAACTCTATCAAATTTTAAGATGATCCACCTGGATCAAACCTTCCCACTGGAAAGCTTTTTGGCCACAAAAAGTATGAAATCATTCAGAAAATAAGTGAGGACATGTTTGTCTCACTTGTCCTGTATCACCTATGCATTCTTCCTAGAACATGTACATCTAACTTAGCACTACAACAATCAACATTGCACTGAAACTATTAAGTACATTATTCTTAATCACATCTTCATTCAACATTGTCGGAACTAACCACATACTGCTGATGAGTAATAAGTTGAATATAAACATTGAACATGTGAAAGAGATTGTACCCAAACCATGCTGACTTTTAACCGTAGAAACACTATCAACCAAAACAGGTGCATTGTAGTGAAATGACACTTCCTCTTCATGCTTAGGATTCTTTTCTTCCTTACATTGTATAGACATAAGTGCCAAATTCCAACTTGCATTAACAACCCTTTTTAATTGTTGTGTAGTGCCCAATGATTTGTCATTTTTGAATGAATGTGAATGCACTATGTACTCAATTCCTTCTTTAAACAAGTGATACTGATTATGTTCTCGATAGAAGTTCGCTTTTCGATCATAGAAGTACGGACTACCCAACAAAATTCCACATATATCTAGTGGGGCCACATCAAATTCAACCTCATCTACAAAGTTAGATGTAATTGCAAACTTTAGATCACATTGTTGTGTTACTTGTAATATTTTATCTTTGCATACCCAACCTAATGGATAAGGTTTCTTGTGTGGTTTTGTTGTTAATCCCAATTGCTTAACTACTTCTTCTGAAATAAGATT
>ML781331.1:63713-78307 GCA_009831015.1 Picea engelmannii
ATGCACTCTAATGCTAGAGTGTATGCTACTTTATGGTGAGAAAAATACTACTTTATAGAAATCAAAATTTTCTCTAAGTCTAAACATGGAAATAAAACATGAGAACATATGCAAGAAATTATTTTAAGGCAAATGAAATGCATAAAGAAGTCAATTAGGAAATGCATGGAAATAAACACACAAATGAAGGAAATAAAATGCATGGAAAGAAAACACACATTCTACACTATTGCTCAATGAGCTTATTCTTCCTAACCTTGTTATGTAACTACGAATTATGGTTGCTAGGTAAATTCAAAAATCCAATGCAACCACTTGATGAGGTCATCATCAACTTGAAACTTTCCATTGTGCTTGTTTATAAACTAAAACATGGATTCATTAAAAAATCACATAAGTATAAGGTAGAATTTTGATCATTCTTTGATTTGGAACCAAGGTAAGGTTACACTCATGAAGTAGAAGGCCCAAATCATACCAAGGTTGGGTAATATTCCCAAAACTTTCCTCCATCCAAAAATCAATAGGGTTTATGTAATAATTTATTTTATCATAGGAATGGGTCAACCCATTGACCTTACTTGTAAAATTATTGAGGAAAAGGGGTTTAAAAGGCAACTCCAATGGGGTTCTACAAGGAAATGGTTGACTTTCCATGTCTCTCTTGGTCAAAGGTAAGGAAGGAGAATACATGTGAGTCAAAGGAAGGTAAGGAGGATGAGGGAACTCATAGGTTAAGGGTAGGCTTCCAAGGACACAAGGAAAGGGACACTCAACATCTATAACAACCTTTTTACACTTAACCCTCTCATGAATAGGGGACCAACTCTTAAAAATATCTTAAAGAGATATGAAAGTGATGAGATATTTCCTTCATCAAGTTTTCCATACCAATCAAAAATCTCATCCTCAACAAAATCCAAGAACAACACAAACATCTTCATCTTAACATCTTCATGATTAATGTTTATATTTGAAATTACATCAATGAAAGATGAAAAGTGTAAAATAGGTGAATCACTACGTCCATGGAAACTTTGCAGGTTTCTCTCTCCAATATTGATAATCATTTGGATACCCTTGGATTTCTAAAAAATCCAATGGACCAAGTGAATCCTTTAATAATCATTCAACTTCATTCTCTTCAATATTTGGATTATCAAATTCTTCAGGGAAACTTCCTAAGTGAGGCTTTTCATAAGGTCCAATTTTAACCATGTCAATTTCACTCTCTTCAAGATTTATGTCATCATTTTCCTCAACAAATCTTTCTAGGTTAGATTTCTCATAAGGTCCAAGCTCATCAATCTCGTATTCACCCTAAGAATATGTGTCATAGGTGGGATCGCCTTCAAAGTAAAAACATTATATATCCCACTTATATATTCCAATGCATAAAATATCAACAGGAATTCTAGCATCAAGGTCTTCATGGCCTAAGGGAAAATCCATTAATACTTTTTTAAACTCTTCCCTTTCCAAATTGTCAAAGGATGTATCATAAGGTTTAAAATTTGGATAAGGGGAATAATTCATCAAATATTCACCTTCATAGGGAAACAAAAATGGTTGTTTTCACCATCAAGGCTTGTCTTCATAACTTGATCTTTCCTTAATTCTTCCTCCTTGATGGATACTTGATTCTCCTCTTCATCCACGTGTTCCTCATATTCTTAGTCTTCAATGGGGCTAAGTTTTTTATGAAAAGTTTATTCCTTAACATGTTCATGAAGTGCCTTCTTTTATATGGGAGATGAAATGGGTACTTCTTCTTCCTTTGGGAGGGATGCTATGGTACATTTGATAAACATCTCAATTTCTTAATTTTCAAGACTACGATCCCAATATTTTAGGAATAACCTCAAAAAATCAACAAATGCATTGATTAGTCCTACAAGATCATCAAAAAACCAATTGTTTTCCTTGTCTTCCAAAGTACATATGAAAGTATACACCCAAACATCCTCATAGATAATGAGAGATTCATTCATGACCTTAATGAAATACATAACATGTGATAGAGATGACTTGTGATTTCCATGAAATAAACCAATAAGATCAAGTAAATCTTCATGGTAACCTTTATGTGGATCTCCTAGAATATTTGAAAAAGTAAGTGGAACACACATCCAATCCCATGCTTCTATTGATTCCATACTTCAAATTTTCAAATCTTAGTGCAGTGGAATCACTAAGGTGATTTCTCAAATTCAACACAATGTTACTTGCTTCACCCTACAAGCAAGTATTTCAAATCCTCGAAGGAAAAGGGCTTCTTCCATTCAATGGATTCATTAGATAAGCTTCAAAGGTCTGTCAATCTGTCCAAATCTCATCAAATGTAAATCTTAAGAATCATTAACTCAGGAAGTGGAATTTCTCCCTAGAAATGGTGCCAAAATGTTACTTCTCAAACTCTTTCTAAAGGGAAACTCTTGCCCTCTGCAAGAAATATTAGGGGTAACTTATAGGAAAGCCACCCACTATCACCTCAGTGGCCCTGCCTCTACACTTTAAGGCTAAGTATTGGGTTCTTAAGCTAAATAAGGTATTCTTAAGAGTCAAACTAAGTTTGATCATTGATTATAGAAGGGGAGCTTCAAGACTTGGTTTGACTAAGGGTTTGGCAAGATCATTCACTCTTTTAAGGGTAGAAACAAAACAAGGTACTATTTAAGAATATACCAATTTTCCAACTATGAATAAGCTTATGAATTATTTAACCCTAGACAACTATGTTTGTTCAAAGTGATGAAATTGTGCTTTGAAGCATAAAATACATGTCTTCCCCACTTAGAATCATAAAAGTGCAATAAAAATATAAAACACATATCAACATCATGGAACCATATAAATGTGTATCATTCATTCACCATATCATTAGAAACAAGAGATTATATGCTAAGAACCATGTACTTGCAATCATGAGAGCTAAGAAACACTGAATATACTATTGTTATCAATTAGTAGATATAAAAAGATTAAGAGTTGTCTTGGACAATGGAAATAAGACACGTCTGTGTTTGATACATGAGACGTGTCATGCAGCAAATCTCTCTAAAGTATAGCAAGAAAAAACTAGTGAGAAACAAGTAGTGTCATGAGCATATATCACAGATTATAACCATCAAAATGTGTCCATGCCAAAGGAAACATAACTAGTGGACAATGATGGAATAAATGTGTTGAAATTGTGTGACGAAGGATATCAAATAGGAAAATGTACCAACAAACAATATTCAATGATTAGTTTGCAACCAATTCAAGTCGTATTCATATTGTTCAAGCAATGAAAATCATTGTGCTTAGGAATGTATGTACAACGTTCAAGTTTATGTGCCAAATACCATGAATAAACTTGCATATTTGTCCATGTTTGCAATGAGAATTTCAAGTTCTTTATGACAACATTTTCCCTTATACTAAATTAGAGAATTAGGGGCAGTCCAATATATATCAGAGTTCAAATACCATTGCAATAGAAATAATATTCAATCCACAAGTGCCAGCAAGATATGTGCATCATGAACTCAACATGTACCATCCACAAAGAGATAAAATATACAATTGTAACCATAAATAAACCCTCAACTCATGCTAGATTAGTGTGAAAATTTGGCACTTATATCAATTCGTTAAGACTATTTATGCAGCGATTTGATCTTAAGGTCAATCCAGAGAAATCAAAGAAGGAATCATTGCAATAATTTTGATGTAACAAGTATGAAATTCAAATTAGACCATAATCAAAAGCACTTCAAAAATACAACTTGCATTCTAAGGCGAAAAAACGTATTTTATCACCACATGTTCAGATCTAAAACAAATTAGGACCTTGAAAACCATAAAAAGAAGAAGGTTTTAGATCCATTAGAGGCAATTCATTCCACCTACTTCCTCATCGATTTACCTTGTATGAGTGTATACATCATGAAATTGCTTCAACATTGCACAAATTCTTTTATGGATGATGTTAATTAGGAGCTAGACTAGCCCGCAGGGCTCTAGACCGATTGGAAAGTGTCGTGTTAATGAAGGAAATATGTAAAGGAGGTCTCAAGTTCGATTCTCACCCCGACTTACCCATTCCCCATGCTTGTGGGCTGTGTGGATGCACCTGGAGGTTATAGTGGTAGCAGAAGAGAATCGAGCCCATGTCACGTGAGTACAAGAACTGCCTAAGTTGTTGATTTTAGTAGCAAAAGAAAAAAAATAGGGGCTAGACCATGCGTTCCAAGCATTAAATTAGGCGGCCCATAAAAATAATTAAAATCAACAATTTCAAGGGTGCCCCAAGTGAACTAGGGTTAGATACAAAGAAAAAACAATGGTGGTTAGATCAATACCCCAACCATGCTAACACCAAAGACATTTCATGAAAGAAACCATTAGAAATTATGAGATCTAAGTACTAATTTAAATATAAAAATAAAACCACTTATATACAAAACAATCTAGACTAAAAGATGAAACAAACTCAAAACCTAGATTACAAAGCAAACAAAGAAAGAGGAAAAGCTGTTTTTTATTTTATTTTAGTGGTTGAAGAGAAAGATATACAAATTCCTAGGAAAGGGCTATGGGGTCAATACACAAGTCTAGGTGAGAATTAGGGTTTAAAGATGAGGTGATTTCGAGGTCACCTAAGAGGATTGCCTATCAAGAATTACCTATGGAAAATGTGATTCTTCAAATTTGGATGGGGGGATTGGTCCTCTAGGGAGCCTCTCCAAGTTCTACAAAAATTATCTCAAAGCATGTCCATTGTAAGAGGGAAGAGCCCCTAGATGTCCTACCTCAATGCAAAGAAAAAAAACTTCCATGGTCAAAGGGACTAAGGCAAGAATTGTATGCCTTAGTTTCCCCTCCAAGTGGAGAAACATGCACTTATTTGGCCTTGTAGTATCTTTGTCATCCAACAAAACTGAAAAATATTCTATGTGGACACTTGAAAATATCTTAAAACATCACATAAAAGAATATAGATGCGCAAGAACTTCTTAGACAAGTTTTCTCATTAATCTCCAACAAATGAAAATGAGAGAGGCATCCTCCTTTTATAGCTTAGGAGATGCCTCAATACAATGTGCTAGATCAAAACCATGAGAAAAAATAATTAGTACAAGTCAAAACCATGGGAAAAATACATCAAAATGGGACAAGTAACCCTCAAAATCCTTCAATACATGATTGCCCCTTCAAAATGATCAAAATGTAACAATAAAGGGCGACATGTGTGGACTAAAGGGGATAGAAGAAGTGCTCCCTCTCATAAAACATGCCAATGTACCAAAATGGGGTGAATAGAAAGTCAACTAGGGGGCCAAAGACTAGGGTGCTCCTCCAACCAATTCCTGAAAGTAAGGAAGTGGACAAAAAAGGAATTAACAACCTCCATGTGTATGATGTCACCCCATGCATGTGGGACGTCCAAGTCTAGAATCCATTGAAAATAGGTACATATGAGCTCCTCAATAAGGGCACTCATCAATTAAAGTGTTGTGTTCAAAGCCACGTCATCATGTAGTCAATGTAACCAATTGTAACCACCTCCTAGGAGTTTTTAAATGAACCATTTAACTACCACGTGTGGCCCAAGGAGGGAATAATAATGCATGTGTGTGAGTAACATGTCCAAATGAGAAAGGAGGTGTACTATGAGTTATCCATGTGGGAAGTGTGATGATGTGGTATCCTTATCATGGCCTAATGCACTCTCACAGATCCCAAAGGATTGACATGTATCCCAGTGCAATACGTGGATCCCAAGGAAAATAGCATAGATCCAAATGTCTATAGATATGAACAAGAAATGACTACATAGATCTCAATGCAACATCATGGAGTCCAATGCAATATTATGGATCTTGAGGCATGGTACAAGTATCCCCATGCAAGATACCCAGTTGGAGTGATGGGTCTAGCTTCTTGGAAATCCATTAGGTGATACACAACTAGTGATCTATCTTAACACAACATAACAATAAGGGTTATTTTTAATTCCCTGAGTTTTTCCAAGGGGGAACACCATTCACCATTATACATGTGACAAGTCCTTGGACAATGAGTATTTCCTAGGTCCCGAGGTGAAATATAGATAATGTGATGAATAATTATGAAAAGGGGAAGGGAAAATATTCATGTGATGACCCTCAAATTATTTTTATATGTTGCATGGGTATTGTTATTTTCTTCATATAGCTTTCATGAGATAGGATTTTATACAATAGCCTGCAATAGGGAGCCTTTATCATTAAGTTACCTATCCTTGCCTCTGTGTCTTACTACCCCTCTTCGATTTTTTCTTTATGCATTCATTTTATTGAACAAGTCCCTTTTTCTTTAGATATTCATAGATAAGTTAGGGACTAGGGTCATTGGCCTCATATCAAGGTGGCATTGCTCAAGCTTTTATATTTTTTTTCTTTTGATTTTATTTCTCTTCACTTATAGCCTTTTTGGATTTATTAGATTAGGATTTCTTTATGATACCTTTATGGTGACATTTGATAAGATATACATGATCATGATATAAATTTATGGATGGAATGAAGTGAAATAAGGAAAGTGGAAAGTTTCTAGCATGGTTAGAATGTGGAAAATGATACCTTGGATAGTTACCCAGTAGTACAAATTGACCTGATAAATGACAACACTTCTAAAGGAAAAATGTGATCCCCCAAGGTATGACAAGGAAAATAATAAAACTATGCATGATATGAAGTGCTACCATATTTCACTTTAGTGTTTACCACTTTCATGACTAAGCAAGAAATTATAGCATCACATCCAAATGAACCACCAATACATAAAATATCGAAATATATCATATTGAAACCATAATGTAACATCCATAGTGCATCTATTGTCTGAGCAATAAAGGAGGAGGATTGGATATACCACAATTGATCTAGCATGATCATACATCTGATGGAGACAACGAGAAGAACTATTTGAGTTAGGAGAAGATGAGCAAGATAGATCATGCAAACAACAACATCACACCCTTGTGAGGGTACTTCTAAATTTGTCACCCCTTGGGGGGTAATAGAACTCACTAACCATCTGGGTCTTAGAGCAACTCTATGGCTAGAAATATATTTGGGTAGGTGGAAGAAAATACTACTTGTCTTATCACGTGATCATGACTAAGTGAACTTTGTTTGTAGTAATTGAAATTGAAAGGATGTAGAAGAATCAAATGTTCCACAATGTTTAAATAACAAGGATATTTTTTTCTAGGTTACAAAGGTTGGGGAAAACCCCCAATTACTTCCCCTCATTTTGAGGATGGTACCTAGGGTAAAACCTAGAATATTTTGGGTACAAGGCCAGCCAACAATAGGGCTCAAATCCGATACAATAATATAATCGTTATGAGATCAACATGTCACTTGTAGAAATTGAACTTGGGTGGGGAGGATAATGATCATTCCTCCCAACCACTTGAGCTAAACTCAATTGACTAAATAACGAGCTACTACTACAAAACATTTATTATGGTTTTGATAATTTTATTTTCTATGTTCTTACACTCATCATATTTCCATGTTTTCTATCAAAAGATACAAGAAAACACCACTTGGGTTCATGTGAAACCATTTTTCAAGAGTGTTGACATTAGTATAACAACCTTTCACATTGATAATAATCACTATACTTTCATACTTTGAATCTCCCATTATATAAAACCATGTATTTTCCTTCTTCCATACAAATCTTATGAATTCATATTGAGCCTCTTCTTTCAATTTCATCTTGATTTGCACATTCCTCATCAATTCCTTTGTTTCTCAAAATCAAATACAATGAAGCAAAGGTATAAGAGATTAGACATCATATTAAGGATGTAGCTGAGAAGATAAGTGAGATATACTTCTACTTGACATTATGATTATGTTGATCGGAATTGCTAAGAGATAGGGCTTGTTGTTTGTAGTGTTCTTCTTGCACTAGTAAATTGTTCATAGGAGTTACTAGACATCTTAGGATTAGATGTTACAAATGCATGCTTGAAGAATATTGTTGAGATGTTCCTTCCTTTGAAATTAGTTGATATAAACCAATACATATGACTAACTTCAAAGTCAATTTATTATTTGTTGTAAAAGTGCCACTATTCTACATTGAGAGGGTGCACCTTAAAGAAATTTTAATGCAAGGAGGTGCTTAAATTTCTTGAATTCAAAGATGAATGATGCAAAATAAAATTCTTGGGTAGTGATAGATAGAGAGAAAATTATTACTGGTGTTCAATCTCTTCATTGGTTTATATGGCCCTCCATTGATGAGGATTCAAATGACTTCCTTAATATGGATCACCCTAGAATAAACATTAGCTCACCTACACTTTGTTTCAGAGGGTTATCAATTCCATGGAAAGTTCTACAAGGTATAGTTTTAGATGCAGAAGTTGTGGAAGATTTATATCCAAAGACATATACCATTAATTTAGTTCCAAGGTTCATAACATTGAATGAAATAAAAAGTTATAACCCTGGCATGTTACTTAAAGCCGAGTTATTTAGATTCACCTTTGTAGAGAATATAGGAATAGATGAAAGCTAGAATTGTTAATATGGTGACATCAGAGGCCATCTAGGTTGCTCCTGCATTTCTTCACTTTGTCTTAAGCAGTTTTTGGATGAAAATGTGAAATGACTACATGCAGATATCGTTGGAATTGTTTGGAGAAAGAAGAAACATAGTGCAATTGGAATTGTTGTCTAGACCTTGATCAAATGGGTTTTGGAAATATAGCCTTTTATAGAATATTGAAATTACTACTTCCTTGTCAACAATGTCTTCAAGATTTGTAACAATGGTGGGTGTTTTGGTCACTTTTAAAATTTTCTATCCTACCTATGAAGATTGAATATTGGAATGTGGGGTACATTACAATTGGTATCAGAGTGAGGTTATAGCACTAGGGGTTGTATGGGATCAAGAGAAATAAATGAAAATGTTTTTGGTACCATGTTAAGGTAACAAACATGAATGGTTTTGTTGATGAACATGTCTTGAATATTTCACTTATTGCTTTAGGTAAGTTTGGAAAGGTTGACAAGGCCTTTGAATTTATAAAAATAATGAGGAAGCTTAAGATAAACCCAAATGAAAAATCTTATTGCATTCTTATCCATTTATTTGTTAAGGAGAATCAAGTTCTTAAAGCCCTAGAACTTGTTAAGTAGATGAATAAATTAGGTATCGATGTGGGATTGTTGATATACAATGTAATGATTGAAGGTATTGGGATAATAATGAATACTCACAAGCTCACAGTTTCTATCTTGAGATCAGAGATTATGGATTAAATCCAGATGTGAATTTCTTCAGAAAACCAATTTACTCCCTCTGTAGCGAAGATTAGTTGGATGCAGTCAATGGATTGTTGGAAGTCATATTGAGTTCTCAATGATGTTATATTGTAACTCTAGATAATGTAATTTTAGAGGGATTTGTTAAGGATATTAAAGTAGACGAGGCACATTCACTACTTCAGGACATTCCAAATGGACAAAGTCCACTGAGTAAAAATACAATCAATGAACCTCATGTTAACTTTGTGAAGGTTGATTAGGTTCCTATCAGATTCTAGAAGGTAGTCTCTCTTAATACCACTTCCTTTTATTTTGTTATTAATGGTCTTTACAAGGTGGGAAAATTGGAGGTGGCATTAAGGATTTTCAAGGACATGATCAAGATAGATATTGTTCCCAACATTCAAATTTACAATAGTTTGATTGATGAACATTGTAATTATGATAGGTTGGATGAAAGTTATAATGTTTTGGTTGATATGAAAAATAGAGGGATTGGTCCAACACACTATACTTATAATTCAATTCTTGGATGCCTATGTAAAGCAAATAAGGTCACTGAGGTTCTTGGCTTGATAAGGGATATGAGGCTTCGTAGATATACTCCTTAGATAAAACATTATACCTCACTTGTCAAAAAGCTTTTTGAGCATGGTATAGTACACATTGGTTCCAATATTTTGAATGAAATGGTCCAAGTTAGGATTTATCCCTGATATGATCACATACATTACAACAATATTTGGCCTATGTAAGGCTATTCAAGTGGATCATGCACACAATATTTTCAAGGAATATTAGAAAAGTGTTATAATCTTGATGATGTTTCCACAACATTATAATAAATGGATTTTGCAAGGCTTGAAGAATACATGATGCCTAGGAAGTCTCGAATGAAATGTTGGCATGATCCAAATGTGGTGAATTACACTTTTTTTTTGTTAGAAATTTTCCCATCACTTGTGGGGCCAACATTTAAACCATTGGCTAAGAAACCACAACCCAAGGGAATCTAAGATTTAAAAATCACCCGGGGATCGCACCCAACATGGGCAACGCCAAACCTTAACATGGATGGATTTTTGGGTGTCTTATCCTAACTTAATGCACAGTAAGGGTATTGAACTCGGGTCACCTAGAAAACAAAACCCACACCTTAACCGATTGAGTTGGCGAGAATTGACATGTGCTGACTTACAATGAAATAATAGACGGGTTATGTGAAAATGACAGAGTTGAATTAGCATTACTATACCTTTCCAAGATGGTTGCATAGTCAAGTAATCCCAATGCCATTACTTATACAACCTTATTAAATGGTCTTTTTCAATGTAGGGAGAGCCAAAGATGCTCTTGACTTGTGGCATGAAATTGAACAAAAAGGATAGTAAGTGTAGTTAAGTGTGACCTTAACTACACAAAGGATGCTCTTGACTTTTGATAGTAAGTGTAGTTAAGTGTGACCTCCTGTGGCATGAAATGATTCCACTTTCAACATGACTACACAAAGTATTACATATCTTTGTCGTAGGTGGGGTATCTGCCCATTATGAGTGAGGAATACACCGATAGAATAATTTGAAGCATCTTTCTCAATCTCAAATGGTTGTTGCAGGTCTGGAAGAATAAGGACTGGTGCTTAGCAGAAGTAGAATTTCAAATCCTTGAATTCTTTCTATTGGGACATGGACCAAAAAAACTTGGCCTTTGCACCACCCTTGGTCACCTAGATTAGGGCCCAAGCGATATGAGAGAACCCCAACACAAACATGTAGTAGAAGTTGGTGAGGCCCAAGAAGCTACAAAGCTCTCTCATTGTCTTCAGGTCTGGCTAATGACGGATGACTTGGATCTTGTTGGAACCACATGCACAACCTACTCCTCCACAATGGATCCCAAATATTAGATTCTTTGCATGTTGAAGGAACACTTTTCTAGATTTACATATAACTTATGATGGCACAAGGTGCCAAATACTTGTTGAATGTGCTTCAAAGGTTCCTCCCAGGTTTTGTTAAATATGAGGATGTCATCCAGATATACAACCATAAAGGATTTTGTGAATGGAAACAATATATCATCCATCATCCACATGAATATGGTCAAGGAATTAGTCAAGACGAAAGGCATGACCAACCACTCGAAGAGACCTTATTTAGACTCAAAGGTTGTCTTACATACATTGATTTGCTCAATCGATACCTAGTGGTAGTATGACATCATATCAATATTACTAATAAATTTGGCTCCCTTGAGTTGATCAAGAAGATCATCAATCCAAGGGATTGGTGTTAAAGCCTAAAAATGCCTTACCTATGCATATATGGAATTGGCCTTTCCACTTACATGTTTTGTCAAATCACTGCCGAGGCTTCTTCTTAAAAAACTATTTTTTGGAATATGTATGTGCCCTATTGAACTGATATCCTGCGCACACATGCGAGATGCATACTAGTTATCACATGTACATATGCGAGTTGCATGCTAGACAACCTGCATTTACCTCCAAAAATTGCAAGGAATTCAGTGGAGTTTACGGGCTATAGAGGGTTTCCCAACCATTTTACCCATTGTATCCCATCCCCAAACCGAATAACCATATTTTTATCATATAAAAAGAGGTATTAGGGTCTCATTTACAACAACACGCAAGAGAACAAGTAAACTCTGCCAAAATCCCTTCCCCTTCTTAGCCCAAGTTTTGCATCCTATTCTGAGATTTGGCCTCAACATTCCCCTCCAGCCCTTTCTCCTTATACAACCCTTTTTCCTTTCCCAAGTGAAAAGTTGGTTGTGAGAGGATTACATGGGATTGATGCGCTCGGATCCAATATAGAGGATCCTAGGCCTGGTTTGCGGAGCGATTGCCGACGAAGGTTGTAATCTTTCTAATATTAATATTGAATAAAAGAGTTCTTTCCTGTCCCAAAACATTGTGTCTTTATGATTTTATTGATTTATGCATTTATGTCTATATCTTAATATTGAAAGTGATAAGTAGAGATTGTATACTTTATACCATTGTTTTCCTAAGATTTTACAGGTCATCTTTGGAAGGAGACCAACAATCTAGGAAGCCGCAAAGGCAAAAGAGGTCTACACCAACCGCAAGGACCAAAGGTACATCTACTGACCTTATTTCCTCTCTCTTGTCTTTCAGTTTAGATATTTTTGGGGTAGCTTAGGAATAGAACTATCTTTTAAGGGAAGTCAACGCTCTGTCTGTACCTCGACCCAGTATAGGGGGATTTTCCCCACTACCAGAATTGGGGACTTCATTGGGGAGTGTCTCTAGGATCTTAGTGAGTGATATTGGTTAGATTTGATTTCCAGTTTCTTTCTAATTTTTATGAATGTTCTGAGTCAAGTTGGGTCTCTAGTCACCTTCTAGGTGCCTACCAGCTTCCCTTGCCCAAGTTGTCTATCCAAACTTTTTCTTTTTTCTGAAAATTTACAGAGGTGTATGCGTCATGTTCTCTATAAAACACACGTACACATGCGGTTTGCGTTATATACATCTCACGTACATACGCAGGTTGGTTGTGCACAACACACATCTTTGTGGTTTTAGAGAATTTTTCAAAATATTTTCCTTTTCCTTTTGGAAACTTGTGGTTCCCGGGTCTTCCTGAGTTTCAGAAGACTCTTTTGTTTGGGGTTTAGGAATTTTACAGGCTCAGATTGTTTAATAAATTAAAAAAAAAAAATATCGTCTTGTCTCTCTATGTTTCCAAGATTTTTTTTTCTTATTTTTAGCTTGAATCATGTATTCTGTAGTTTCTTTTAGAATCTTTTGTTAGTTCTTCTTTGACTGGAAGAAAATAAAAAACCTAGTTTTTTAGGTCCCTTTCTTTCTTTGCATTTGATTTGCATTGTTATTTGAAAAAGAAAAGGAAATTAACATAGGGTTGTGTTTTCTTCTCATCTTGGAAGCATTTCAAAAGAAATATAAGAAAGAAAATCCTTTCATTTGCTCTTTTGTTTCACTCGAAAGTTGCATTATGCATTTTGCATGGAAAGGAGAAAAGATTGCATATTTATGTTTGAAGGATTGTTCATGCATTTTCTTTCTTGAAACTCTTTTTCATTTGAAGGATTAGTGTAAAGTCTTATTTTCCAGTGTTCTAAGCAGTTTAATTTTTGCAAGAGTCTTAAACAACATAAGTTGCACTTATGTTCCTTGAGTAAGAAAAACCCATAAAATGAACATGCTAATCTAAAATATATTAGTAACACTTTTTCTAGGGTTCACCTATAGCTTAGGCTAGGGCCTTGGATTAGGTGTGGAGTGGTAAACTCTCCAAGGCTAACCAAAAATTAACTTAGGTGTTTATGCTAGGGTGTGAAAAATATACTTTGTAATTACTCAATACGAGAAGCTCCTCTCACACAAGAGTCAAACACGAGGCCACGTGGAGGACGGTGAAAGAGATATCCACTCCTGATCTTGAAAAAGCATTTGGGAGAGTGTGTATTGGGGGTGAATCTTGTAGTGTTACTGGCACAACTTGTGTCAGACCTCTGAGACACTTGGATCCGTCCAAGTTACTCTAAGAGTGTTTCTGGCCCTATTACGTTTCAGGCCTCAAGAGGATCTTTGGGCTTAGTTACCCTTCCCATACACTCGCTCGATTGTCGACTATACCCCCCTGGTTGTAGATTACAATTTGGTGGCCTAGTTTCCATTATATAGGTTGACAAATAGGTGACTGCGATGGGTAGATCGTGGTACCTAAGGAAGACTTTGTACTCTTTGGGAGAAACCCAAAGGGACCGTCGATCGTGTTAAATTTTTAATTAAAATGAAGTACCAAGGCAAGTCTTTCTCTTCCCTAGGCGCCTAAGGGGAGAAATTGTCGAAAGTGGGTCTTAGTCAAATTAATTTGTGAGATGCAAATTAAAAGATAACTTTATGATTAAAGTGAGGGTGAGTGAAGAGACACCAAATCTCAGCCACCCATCTAATCTAATCTCAGCTGTTAGATTAGAAAACTCCTCACCTTCCCTCATGAGGTTGATTAAGGCAAGTGGGCGCACCCATTCTTGGGTAAGAAGTTGAAGAAACTTGGTGAGATGCCAAGAGCAAGAGGATGCAACAGCAGTCTTATTGAGAGAACAAGAGAGGAGCTGAAGCATTCTTGTTGAGAGAACAAGAGGAGCTCAAGAATTCTTGTTGAGAGAACAAGAGAGAGCAAGAGAGAGGTCGAGCTGAAGAAAAGAGACAGTAGCAACAATTTCTGGGAGCATTGGCATGCATTCCAAGGTTGCCGA